>JAKUDI010000499.1:0-107134 GCA_022702515.1 Ilyophis sp. 1 JC-2022
TGTTTCCCTAGGGGAAATGTGTGGAGAAAGTTAGTTCCTGCTGATATTTGACACCAAAATATATTTTTAGTGACATGACCAACATTTCTTGAGTAAATGCATTGGACATAATTGCTCCGATCACAAAATTGAATTCAAAATTTAAATGTGAATTCTCATTTTTTTTTTCAATCTGTGCATTTGGCTCCCTCTAGTGACAAAAATACAGTAACTTCCTCCAGAACACTTAATTCTAACCCTTCTGCAAATGTTGGATTCAAAAGAAATGTCACATTAATTTATATTCATCTGATTAATGTGAGCTGAGTGAGCACACGCACCTGGGATGTGTCCGAATCAAGGCCCTTGCTATTGAGTATGCTTGTTGAGTACACTGGATGAGAAAGTTGTTAAGTAGACAAAATGTTCTCTAAATGTAGTGTATATACTTTCTCTGGGTTTTCGCTGATAATATTATAGAGGATATTTTTTGCATACCACATGTCGCGTACTAAACAGTATGCCATACACAGTATGCTAGTATACATGATGCAGTAGATAGGGCTCTAATTTGGACACAGCCCAAGTGCTTAAAGGTATGCTCCTCTCCACGGTATGGGGATGAGACTAGGGCCGTGACCGAATATGATCCCTACACCATTTTGAGGGTGCATATTTGAGTCTGGGGGCACTTAAAATACCAGGATGGAATCCTTATTTCCGGGGTTTTGTTGAGGGAATTCAGGAGCACACCCATCCACAGAACTGTGAACTCATCTGACAATTTTGGGAATTAACCCGGAAGTAAAAATGCACAAGACATAGACCGTACATGCATATCTATGGTACAAGAGCAGGTCATATTACGAACGACTCTCTTTTCATTCATAATCTACACTTTATAACCATCGTCATATCTTAACTGATTGATATTCTCAGCACTGTCAACTGCATTGACTCAAAGTCGATGCTTTTACTGCTGTGCCACTGTAGCACCTTGAAATATTCTAATTTCAGAATCACAATGTGTCCAGTTTCTGAACAGTGCACAAATTCACCTCATATATTGCAACCAGTGGCAGAGATATAGCCTCGATAGTGCAGCTACACTGGGGCCCAAGGTCTGAGAGAACCCCCATCGCGAAGAGTGGGCCCAACTTCAATAAGCCCGTTCTTGCACAGGTCCTTACATTTGAGATATCGGAGAAAACATACTTTAGTTTTCAAAGAGTTACCTGTTTTATATATCCTTAAATAAGCATCATCTCATCTCCGTCATGATTACACTTTCTTTGTACAAAATAAATCATATCAGTCTGTGATCATATCAAACTTAGCCTATGCCTATTCTAAAGAAAACGTGGCCTAAAGATTCCTGGGAAATATGTCTGTGTATGTTGTTGTCCAATGTGAAGTGTCTGTTTGTAAGTATGCAGAATGATGTCATTGTTAGCTAGTTTTGGCGGTGAAACTTTAAGGTCAGCTAGCTAGCTGAGGAAGAGAGCAAAAAGGAGTCATAGCTACAACTAAGCAAATCAACATGCCTTATAAACACAAAAGTGGATCTCAAAAGAGAAAATGGACCAGGTGAAAAAGGTAACCAAGTTGCCAGAGTTCATTCATCTCATGAGCAATGGGGCATATGAGCGGTGGCTGTATATGCAAATTATTGTAATTACGTCACTCAAACATACACATTAATGTATGTATTGTGTCATCTAGGTGCATGTAGCAAAAAATCTGAAGCTCAGTGGTTGCTTTCTCTGAGAATGTTTTACAATAGTCATAGTTTCTAGCTCAAGCGTGTTAGATTAAGCTATGCCGCTGCTTTCAAAACAATTTGAATGAACAAAATGTGACAATTAATGACAAAATTACAATAAAGTGAATTACCCTGGTGTACTCTCCAACACTGTTGGACTGATGGTGTTACATGTTCTTTGTTCATTACAAACCTGATCTGGCCATTTCTGCGATCACCAATAAATAAATAAAATTTAAATATAAGTCCTGAATATAACACTGAGTCAAAGTTAAGGGCATGGAATGATTGAATCCAAGTGTAAAGGTTTTGCAAACTAAACATCTGCCACCTTTTTTCATGATTTCTGTCTGAATACTAAAACCGAGTGAACTGTAAATCTCACTTGTGCAGAAAAAGCACCATGGGATTCTGTCACTTTCTTTTACAAACCCTTTGCTTCCAACCCCAGGGGTCCCTGTGTCTGAAAACAGGACAATCCCCTTGTGACTTCTTCCATCTGAATTTTTCAGACTAAGGTTTGGCGCTTCGCAAAAGCGAAATAAGGTTTTAGCGGCAAAAGGAATTCATTTCTCAAGGGCGCCCGATTCAATAACAGCAATTTCAATGATAAACTCCAAAGCTATCCAATAAATTTTTATTGTCCAGCCACCGACCCGAGGAAGGCCTTTAGTGCCAACCACGTTTGATGCAGGGCAGGGCCTTGATGCATGTTAGAGAGTAAGAAGCAGCAAGAAGGGTGCAAGAAGCAGCCTGTTCGTGGTTTTGAGACAGATAAAGATCTGTGGTTTCAGAGGAGATGATAGAGATAGGTAGACTACTGAAAAAAAGCACCGTTCGAAAAGTAGAAGAGGAAATGGGCCGATTGTGTGGAACTGTTGTTGTGTTTAACTGGGAAGCTGCAGATGCTTTTTGGATCAAAATTGTGCATTGATAAGTAAGGTCGTGATTGAATATGCTGCAGTAATACCTGGGAAACAAAAAAAATGTTTTTGAAAAGCAGGCGATAAATTAAGTGGATGAAGGTGAATGTAGCCATGGACAGCCGTCTTTATGTAAGATCCATTGCTTTTTGAAGTAGAATATCTTGTAAAATGTAACCTTCTCTTCTCTTTTCTCAAGAGCCACGCCACTTTTGGCCTGTTACAGTTTGTAGGCTTACAACCTGTTATTACCGACCAATCCTCGAGTGACGTAGATAACATTTTCTGTGTATTGAATGGCCGTCTTCATTTATAAGAAGAAGGTGTAATGCTCAAGAATATCTCTCAAATAGGCCAGGGATTGCACAACACACACACCACTGTTTTGATTTCACAAGTAATGTTGTCTTTATTATTATATAATTATGATTCATTACACTTACAGCATAAATAACCAACACAATGTACATCATTCAGTTTGATAAACAGATTCGCAGCTTGATATACATACATTTAATGCTCATATTTATAGCTAATTGGTCACTCCAGAAAATTATGTGTCATAGCAAGAGGTGTACCAACAGTGTTGTACCTTGGATACGAACCTATAACCTTCAAGTCAGAGTTTGATCACCACTGCTACATGCAACTGGTTTATTTCTATCAATAGGCTATTCATGGAGCTGATATATAAAAATGCCCATGAGTTTTTTTACAGCTGAAAACATAGTCAAAAAGCAGGTATTCGCAAATAAACAAAAAATATAGGACTTCATGTATAATGCCTCATAATTTAACATTTGGAAACGAATGAATGGCATGAAATATCGCTAGGGAGATGGGGCATTGAGATGAGTGTGGCAACCGAGTCTAGCATTCCCTTATGCGATAGAGAATTGTTTTTTGTATACTGCGACATGTTTTTTATTTGCTGCACCTATATTACAGAGAGCGCACCTACATTCAGGTACCCAATGAAGGTGGGACACATCAGTCCAAACTCCAAAACCCCGTCTACCTGCACACACACTGTGGGAAAGGAAAGATGTGCCAGAGTTATTAGGAGGATAGTTTGAGAGAGCAAAAGTTCCTGCTAGGAGAGCACAGTCCTAGCTAGTCATCCCCATCTGGGTCAATTCTGCGGGGGTCGTTTTAGGGGCAGGGCTCCTTCCTCTCCTTCTGCCTTTCCTTCCTCTACCTTCCTTCCTTCTGCCTTGTGTCTTCTTTTTGCAGGAAGATACTTTTTTCGTTGCATCCGTCTCTCCCTTTATCTTCACTTTCTTCCTCTCCTCCACCTCTTCCACGCGCTTCTTTACCCAGCCTTCCTCTGGGTTGGCACATACCGTCTTCCCCTTCTTCGTCCTGAACCTGGAAACACAGAGCAGACCCCCTGTTAGCCCGCCGTGTCCAGCATTCAAACGTGATTAATCACGTAAAGCTTTATCACCGCAACCGAAACCGCCAACGCCCCGAACCGCTTTCTGACTGCATACAGTCTTCCCCTCAGGTGTTTTAAAGCAGCACACACGGCGCGCAGTAAAGGTCATAAAGCATCCGAGATATAATTTTAAAAACTCATGCTCCACAGCCTTAGGGAAGGGACGTGTTGAAGACACCTTTTATCGCTGCTTTTATAAATGCAGGACTGTCTCTTTGTTCCAGTTCCATAGGTGTCATGTGGGACGGTACAATTCACATTTTTATGCTTAGGAGATGGCGAGGATAATATCAGAACTCACAGTCATGTTATTTTAAAAAGGATGCAAATATAATAATAATAATAATAATAATAGCTTAGAACTGATATTTCTTCGAGTATCTGTACTTACACAATGGCATTCACGGGACACCGTCCTTCTTTCTGTACTGTGTAGTCAACAATTCTTTCGAGGCACAATCTTGTCTTTGAAATTTTCAGACAGCAATCTGAAGAAGACCCATTTGCTGCGAATGAGAAGAGAAAATGGAGTTTGATTTAGTGCCGTGGCTACATCTGCTATTTACACACAATTATGGTCTCTGTAACATCGTGGGAGTATGCTTGTGTTGCTACTATGTCAAAGATGGTGAAAGCACTTTACTTTAAAAAATGTTAAATGTGCACGGCTACATGTCACACACTACTGTTGGCTACTATTAACAGATATAAATGCTAAAGTTACATCTATAATTACTATTGCTACTACTACATTGTCTTCTGCTAATATTACTAAAGCTGGTGTCACTGCAACTAATAGCATAGCTACTATTACTGTTACTGCTTCTTCTACTTCAAATAATAGTGATATTACTACAGTATTACATTATTATACATACACATAATTTCATTATCAGACAGACATAGCATTACATTATTATCCATATGCAGTATTTTATGTATAATAATGTAATACCCCCTCCCTTTTTCGTAAATGTACTTAAGTGTATTTACACTAACAATAATTTATTCAGCTCAATTGTTTGTTATTCAGTTGTACCTCTCTCATGGGTACCATGAATTTGAACTTCCTGCAAACTACTGCCACCAACAATACTGCTATCACAATACTGCACTCTGCCCATCTCTCTTCTCTCACAGTACATACGCCTGCTCCTCAAGGCTGTGGTGCTGAGACTTACTGGCTGAGACACGGGGAATCCATGCGGCGGCACAGAGCAAGAGGAGCGCGTTGGCTGCAGCGACTGAGAGCTTCATTCCTCCAAGTGACCAGGGGTAGCAGTGAGTGTTCACACCCTGCACTCTGGCCTTTTACAGAGAGTGTGTCAGGGGGGGGAGTCTTTCCTGCCCACCCCCCACCTGGCCACAGCCCCGCTGCTCTAGCAGGTGAGCGGAAAATATGAGCTATTAGATACCTGTGGTCGGGGGGGTCGGGGGGCTTTCAGCTCATGCTGGTGAGCGTAGAAAGATGCACAATGACGCAACACTGCACTGGCTTGCCCTCAAATCAGCTCTGAACACCTCTCCTGAGTATAAAGCATATGCAGTAATGTGAAAAAGAAAGTACACCCTATTTCATCTATGTTTTTACACATTAGGATATAGCTAATGCTCATACAGTTTTCAGTAAGTCATAACAGTAGATAAATATAAACTGATATAACCTAAAAAAAATAATGCATAACAGATTTTACTATTTCAAATAAGACAATATGCAGAAGCCATTTGAAAAAAATCAGTGCACCCTTACTGCTTTCATATCAATTAAGAAGGTAATTAGGAGCTGCTAATCAAGTGCACACAATTAGTAGATTATCAGCAAGTGCTACACGGTAAAATGTTCAGTGTTAAAATAACTCTTACTGCATACATGTGGTCCCTATTGGACTCATATAAACTCAGTGTTAGTGTACCACCTCTACATAAATGCAGAAACTTTGATAGTTTGCTTTGGAGCATTCAGGTTTGTGTTAACACAGCAAGCCCAAATAAAATATATCTGTGATATATCTCAGAGAAGCCGTTTCCAAACAGTATGAAGTCCATCATTCCACAATTGGAAAGATAATTTACAGATGGATACATTCAAGACAATAACCAGTCTATACAGGAGTGGTCGTCCCAGCAAATTCACTCCAAGATCAGACCATATGACGCTTTGAGAAATTTCGAAACACCCAAAAGCTATATCCTCTGGACAGACGAGACCAAAGTGGAGTTTTTTAGTCGTAGTACACAATGCCATGTTTGGCGAAAACCAAACACCGCATATCAGGACAAGCATGGTGGTGCATGGAGTGATGATTTGGGTGAAGACCTGGATGCCATACAATCATTGAGTCGACCGTGAATTCCTTTCTATTCTCCTGAGACCCGGCAGAAAAATTATTATATATACTATAAAAATATATATATTTTCTTTTTCAACTTTTTTTGACATAATACAACTGTCTTGGGTGCCAAAAACATGTTGCAGTGAAAATATTTTCAAAAATACTATTTATTGAATTTTTATTGAATGTCCCTTGTAGTGTAGGTTTCAGCATAGTATAATATATGGTCCTTGAGATTAAGTAAGTAAGTAAGTAAAATTTTATTTATATAGCACCTTTCATACAATGAATGCAGCTCAAAGTGCTTTACAACAGGGAAATACATAAAACATAGAATGATAAAAGCGGGGGAAGGAGATAAAACAATAAAATACGGGTGCAGCAGCAAGCAGGTACATAGTGAGAGTAAGGAACCGAGAAAACTCACAATATTATTAACTACCCTGTGTAGTTGCCTCCACTGAGGCCTACAACACAAAGGTGTAGTTGCCTTAACTCACAATTTTAGGTTCCCTTTAAAAGACCATGTGCATTGCTTCAGTAAGAGGAGCATAGTAAAAAAATAAAACTGATAAATGAGCTAGTTAGGGCTAAAGTGCATAAAATGATAAAACAAAACAGTAGAGGCAATAAAAATCCTCCCTAGTTTGAAATCACCTGCAGCAAATCTGAAGCGTGATGTACCCGTCGGTCCCTACGTCAAACTTTTAAGTACACGTTTTGTTGTGGCCTCACCTGTGGTTCTTTTTACCCACAGTGAAGCAAAGTCTGTTCAACAGAATCACAACAAACCCGAAAACATTTCAAAACATTAAGCAATACAAATAAAACATTTCAGTAAAACTTCAGTCAGACTTCCGAATTGCACTTCAAACCGAATTGCACTGGTTAAAGGCTAGAGTGAAGAAATATGTTTTTAGCTTTCTTTTAAAGATATTTATCGAGCTGGCTTCCCTGATATCTATAGGTAGTGTGTTCCATAGCTTTGGGGCATAGTTTACAAAAGCTGCACTCCCGATCTTCTTCTGACCGTTACTGGGTGCCTCTAAGAAACCAGCAGTAGATGATCGCAGCGTTCTTGAAGGCACATAGGTGACAAAGGAGTTAGCAATATATTCTGGTCCTCGCCCATTGAGGGCTTTGTATATAAGGAGAAGGACCTTAAAGTCAATTCTAAATGTTACCGGTAGCCAGTGCAGAGCAGCCAGAACTGGGGTAATGTGTTCTCTCCTCTTGGTTCTGGTTAATAGTCGAGCTGCAGAGTTTTGGATGAGTTGAAGCCTCACAGTAGTTATTTTAGGAAGACCAGTGAAAAGTACATTACAGTAGTCAAGCCAGCTTGAGACAAAGGCATGAATCAGCTTTTCCGCATCCTTTTGGTTTATAAGTGGTCGTACTTTTGCTATATTTCTAAGGTGGAAAAATTATGTTTTCGTCACCTTGTTAATATGGGACTTAAAGCTTAAATTTGAGTCTAGAATGACACCTAAACTTGTAACCTCAGGTTTGATCCAGGATGTCAGCTTCCCCAGGTTTTTAAACAGAATTTCCCTTTTTGCTTTAGGGCCGATCAGTAGGATTTCTGTTTTGTTTTCATTTAGCTTTAAAAAGTTATTACTCATCCACTTATTTATTGCTAGGAGACAGTTTGTAATGGAGTGTATAGCTATAGTGTCGTTTGGTTCTGCAGAGATGTATAGTTGCGTGTCATCTGCATAACTATGGAAGCATACATTGTGGTCTCTAATGATGTCCCCGAGTGGCAACATATATAGTGAGAAAAGTAGTGGACCAAGGCAGCTTCCTTGTGCAACTCCAAAGCCGCTATCATGTTTCTTGGACACATGGCAGCTTTTAGGCAAGGCAGCTTTATTTATAGAGCGCATTTCATACACATGTGCAATTCAATGTGCTTTACATATACAATAACAAGATTAAACGAGGAAATCATTAAAATTCATAAAATAAATAAAAAGATAAGGCAATAAAAGAATAAAGAATCTAAAAATAAATAAATAAATAAAAAGATAAGACAATAAGATTTGCAGCAGAAAACAGAAGTAACTGAATAAAAACAATAAAGGATAAGACAATTAAAATTACACCTTTGTGGGGCTACTCTTAGTAAAGCAAGTCAGTGTTCATAAGCCCTACAAAACAAGAACGTTTTGAGCCTGGATTTAAAAGTTGCCACATTTGGGGCGTATCTAAGTGTTTCTGGGAGTTTGTTCCAGGTGTTGGAAGCATAATATTTGAATGATGCTTTACCGTGTTTTGTCTTAGGTCTATAAACAGTTAATAGTCCCTTTCCAGATGACCTAAGGGTTCTTGATGGTTCATAGGGTATAAGAAGATCTAGGAGATATTTTGGCCCCAAGCCATTTAGGGTTTTATAGACCAATAAAATAATTTTAAATTCAACTCTCTGGTACAATGGAAGCCAGTGTAAAGATCTGAGGACTGGTGTGATGTGGTCGTATCTTTTAGTTTTTGTGAGTACCCTTGCAGCTGCATTTTGAACACGCTGTAGTTTTTGGAGGTTTTTTTTAGGAAGGCCGGTATAAAGCCCATTGCAATAATCTAGCCTACTAGAGATGAAAGCATGGATAAGCTTTTCCAGGTCTGGTTTGGATAGTAGGCCTCTAATCCTTGCTATATTTTTAAGGTGGTAATATGCTGACTTGGTTATGATCTCCAAGCTTAACGTAAAACTTTCTCCCTTTACTGTATGTTCTGAACAAATTTAGCACACGGTCAGAAAGACCAACCAGCCTTTCAAGACGATTGATTAGGATATCATGGTCGATTGTGTCAAACGCTGCACTTAGGTCTAATAGGACAAGAATTGAGACCTTATTTGCATCAGAGTTTAGCCTGAGGTCGCTAACTATTTCAGTGAGAGCAGTTTCGGTGCTGTGATTTGTTCTAAAGCCTGATTGCAATTCCTCCATGATGTTGTTTTCCTTGAGAAAGGAGATTATTTGTACTGAAACTATTTTTTCGAGTATCTTACTAATAAATGGAAGGTTGGATATTGGCCTGTAGTTTTTCAGCTCATTTGCATCTAGGTTGGCTTTCTTTAATAACAGTTTTACAACAGCTGTTTTGAAGGCATCTGGAAAGATGCCTGTTTGAAGCGACATATTTATGATCTTCAGGACATGGTTTGAAACACTATCAAACACCCGCTTAAGGAATGCCGTTGGTATAGGATCGAGGCAGAAGGTGGCGGAATTACACTCAGAGACAGTCTTACAAAGGTCTGGTAATGTAATACAGGTGAATTCCTTCATAGTTACCTCAGTTCTGTGTGGTTTGCTGATCTCGTTTAAGTTTACATCACGGACGATACTCGCTATAATCATAGTTATCTTATCAACAAAGAACAGTGCGAGCTCTTCACATTTCGTGGCTGACAGTTGCGGTGGGGGGGTGTTTGTCAGCCAGTCGATAGTGGAGAATAGCACTCTGGAGTTACCCGTATTTTCTGAAATGATTTTAGAGAAGTAATCCTTTCTCGCAAGTCGTATTGCTTTATTGTAAGCAGTCATGGCGTCTTTGTAAATATTACAGTGAACTGTGAGCTTAGATTTCCTCCATTGTCGCTCAGCTGTCCTACATATTCTCTTGTTGTCTTTAACATTGGTGTTATTCAGCCATGGAGAGATTCTGTCAGTTTTTAGCTTTTTAACCTTTAGGGGGGCAACAGTATCTAACGCTGTTGACAGGGCATTGTGGAAGTTTTTGACCATCTGATGTAAAGAGCGTTCATAGCGTGGCTCAAATGATCTCATAACGTTAGAGAACTGTGCTTCAGCGCTGGCGTCTAAAAGCCTCTTGTGAACGAGAACTTCGCTTCTGGTCCTTGTTAAGATTAGCCTTGTATCATAAAACACACAATAATTGTCAGAGATAGGCATTGCATGTACTGATACTGTTATGTTCTGAGTCTGTTTTGTTATTCTGTCATGTTTAGTATTGTCAGTTTCTGTAGCATACACTTTTCCATGTTTTCCGCAGCCTTGCGTTCTGTGCTGTATCTCTCGCTTCCTCTCACGGAGTTTTACTTTCGTTTCTGTACACTTCGTTTGTATTACCCTGCACTACTAATTATTATATAGGACTTATTAATTACTAACTGGCTAAACACGGGGGTGGTTAACTAATCTACTAATGTCAGGGTTTAATAGAATTATTACTAACACAAACTAACAATTTAGTTCTCATCACGTTTCCACAGCTGTTTAGTGTTTCCTTACGTATCCAGTCATTGTCTTGTTAACTAATTTACTAACGACAGGGCTAGGATAGGATAACTACTAACGATTTACTAATTGCCTTGTTACGTGTCTCAGCTCTCAAGCTGTTTTCCATTTCCTGCTATTCTCAAGCTAAGTGTTTGCACCTGTCTACACATGCATTTATACCTGCTGTCTTTGTCCCTCGTCGCGAGTTCGTAAAACTAAGTTGTAGCATTGTCTGTTGCCTGTTTTTTCCGAGTCTGTGTTCCGAGTTTTTGTTTTCTGTGTTTCGAGTTTACGTTAGGTGTTGAGTTTGTTCGTTTTTGTGGTCTGTTCTTTTGTTTGTTTTTCTGTCTGATTGATTCCCCGGTTTTGACCTCAGTCTGTGTTCTCGCGACCCTGCTTTTGGATTTGTTTTGTACCTCTGCCTTGCCTTCCTGTTATCGACCCCTGCCTGTTTTTGACTTCCCCTTGGACATTGATTTTGTACTTTCACCTGGATTAAACGTCGTTTTTGTGCATTCCTGCCTGCTACTGGGTTCCTGTTACACCGTACATAACAGTACGAACTCGCCATCTGGGACCCAGCAGGCCTATCTACACCATGGACATCGACCCCTTCGGCTCAGATTCCTATGAGGAATACCTCATGGGGATCTGGGGGCAAAACCCAGAGTTTGCCCGTCGTCATGCCGACCACCACCCATCACCCCGGACTCCTCAACCCAACTCCCACTCCATTAGGCTCGGAGTTATCTCTCTCCATCAGGACAGCTCCGAGCCTAGCCACAAACTGAAACCATTTACTTTTAATGGTACCCGTCTTGCCTTTTGCCCGGGGGGCTATGGGCCCGGGAGGAAACGATGGGGTCCTGGTTCCTGGCTCCATCTACGGGCTCGGCCACCCGTTGACGGAGGATCCATCGTCTTTCCTTCCCAGCCCAAGCCTCCTGTCCCGTCCCATCCCACGCCTCCTGTCCCGCCCCGCCCCAGTTCTCCTGGCCCGTTCTGTCCCAGCTCTCCTGTTCCGTCCCGTTCCAGCTCTCCTGTCCCGTTCCGTCCCAGCTCACCTATCCAGTCCTGTCCCAGCTCTCCTGTTCCGTCCCGTCCCAGCTCTCCTGTCCCGTCCCGTCCCAGCTCTCCTGTCCCGTCCCGTCCCAGCTCTCCTGTCCCGTCCCGTTCCAGCTCTCCTGTCCCGCCCCGGTCCATGCCTCCTGTCCCGCCCCGGTCCATGCCTCCTGTCCCGTCCCGTCCCAGCTCTCCTGTCCCGTCCCGTCCCAGCTCTCCTGTCCCGTTCCGTCCCAGCTCTCCTGTCCCGTTCCGTCCCAGCTCTCCTGTCCCGTCCCGTCCCAGCTCTCCTGTCCCGTTCCGTCCCAGCTCTCCTGTCCCGTTCCGTCCCAGCTCTCCTGTCCCGTCCCGTCCCAGCTCTCCTGTCCCGTCCCGTCCCAGCTCTCCTGTCCCGTCCCGTCCCAGCTCTCCTGTCCCGTCCCGTCCCAGCTCTCCTGTCCCGTCCCGTCCCAGCTCTCCTGTCCCGTCCCGTCCCAGCTCTCCTGTCCCGTCCCGTACCAGCTCTCCTGTCCCGTCCCGTCCCAGCTCTCCTGTCCCGCCCCGGTCCATGCCTCCTGTCCCGCCCCGGCCAATGCCTCCTGTCCCGTCCCGTCCCAGCTCTCCTGTCCCGTCCCGTCCCAGCTCTCCTGTCCCGTCCCGTTCCAGCTCTCCTGTCCCGTCCCGTCCCAGCTCTCCTGTCCCGTCCCGTCCCAGCTCTCCTGTCCCTCCCCGGTCCGTGCCTCCGGGCCCTTCCGGTCCCGGGCCTCCTGGCCCGCCCTGTTCCACGTCACGCAGTCTGGTCCTGTTCCACGCCACCAGTCCCGTCCCGTTCCCTGCCTCCTCTCAAATTGCGGAGTCTGCTTCCTGAGCGGCCGAGCCCGCTAACCTCCTGTCCTGAGCGGCCGAGCCCGCTAGCCTCCTGTCCTGAGCGGCCGAGCCCGCTAGCCTCCTGTCCTGAGCGGCCGAGCCCGCTAGCCTCCTGTCCTGAGCGGCCGAGCCCGCTAGCCTCCTGTCCTGAGCGGCAGAGCCCGCTAGCCTCCTGTCCTGAGCGGCCGAGCCCGCTAGCCTCCTGTCCTGAGCGGCCGAGCCCGCTAGCCTCCTGTCCTGAGCGGCAGAGCCCGCTAGCCTCCTGTCCTGAGCGGGCGAGCCCGCTAGCCTCCTGTCCTGAGCGGCCGAGCCCGCTAGCCTCCTGTCCTGAGCGGCCGAGCCCGCTAGCCTCCTGTCCTGAGCGGCCGAGCCCGCTAGCCTCCTGTCCTGAGCGGCCGAGCCCGCTAGCCTCCTGTCCTGAGCGGCCGAGCCCGCTAGCCTCCTGTCCTGAGCGGCCGAGCCCGCTAGCCTCCTGTCCTGAGCGGCCGAGCCCCCTAGCCTCCTGTCCTGAGCGATGCAGCCGTCGCCGCCGGCCCCCTGAGCGATGCAGCCGTCGCCGCCGGCCCCCTGAGCGATGCAGCCGTCGCCGCCGGCCCCCTGAGCGATGCAGCCGTCGCCGCCGGCCCCCTGAGCGATGCAGCCGTCGCCGCCGGCCCCCTGAGCGATGCAGCCGTCGCCGCCGGCCCCCTGAGCGGTCCTGTCTGCGCCGCCGTCCTCCTGAGCGGTCACTCCTGCGCCGCCGTCCTCCTGAGCGGTCACTCCTGCGCCGCCGTCCTCCTGAGCGGTCACTCCTGCGCCGCCGTCCTCCTGAGCGGTCTTGTCTGCGCCGCCGTCCTTGTTTACCTCCTCCGGACCCCCTCCACCCACCCTGCTCTGTATTTTGGACATTACGAACTTTGAACATTACTGCATTACCTGCTGTCCCATTATCCGTCCTCCGGTCCCCCACCACCCACCCTGCTTAGTGTTATGTACTGTTGGGGACGTCTGGAAGCCGTCCCTTGGGGGGGGGGGTACTGTTATGTTCTGAGTCTGTTTTGTTATTCTGTCATGTTTAGTATACTCAGTTTCTGTAGCATACACTTTTCCATGTTTTCCGCAGCCTTGCGTTCTGTGCTGTATCTCTCGCTTCCTCTCACAGAGTTTTACTTTCATTTCTGTACACTTCGTTTGTATTACCCTGCACTACTAATTATTATATAGGACTTATTAATTACTAACTGGCTAAACACGGGGGTGGTTAACTAATCTACTAACGTCAGGGTTTAATAGAATTATTACTAACACAAACTAACAATTTAGTTCTCATCACGTTTCCACAGCTGTTTAGTGTTTCCTTACGTATCCAGTCATTGTCTTGTTAACCAATTTACTAACGACAGGGCTAGGATAGGATAACTACTAACGATTTACTAATTGCCTTGTTACGTGTCTCAGCTCTCAAGCTGTTTTCCATTTCCTGCTATTCTCAAGCTAAGTGTTTGCACCTGTCTACACATGCATTTATACCTGCTGTCTTTGTCCCTCGTCGCGAGTTTGTAAAACTAAGTTGTAGCATTGTCTGTTGCCTGTATTTTCCCCCTAGTAAGAGTTATCTGTTTTTTCAGAGTCTGTGTTCCGAGTTTTTGTTTTCTGTGTTTCGAGTTTACGTTAGGTGTTGAGTTTGTTCGTTTTTGTGGTCTGTTCTTTTGTTTGTTTTTCTGTCTGATTGATTCCCTGGTTTTGACCTCAGTCTGTGTTCTCGCGACCCTGCTTTTGGATTTGTTTTGTACCTCTGCCTTGCCTTCCTGTTATCGACCCCTGCCTGTTTTTGACTTCCCCTTGGACATTGATTTTGTACTTTCACCTGGATTAAACGTCGTTTTTGTGCATTCCTGCCTGCTACTGGGTTCCTGTTACACCGTACATAACAGATACATTATCAATGTATAGCCCTGTTGTTATTACCAAGTCCAAAGTGTTACCCTGTTGGTGTGTGGCTTCGTGGACATGTTGTGTCAGTCCAAAGCTCATTACCTTTGGCGTCATCCCCTTTGTTAATATGAATGTTCAGATCTCCATTTAGGATTAATCTATCATACCTAGTGATGCAGATTGAGATCAGTTCTGAAAATTCCTGTATGAATAGTGCTGAGTACTTTGGCGGCCGATACAAAGTCACACTGAGTGCTGACAGTTCTGTTTTGAGTACAATAGCAAGATATTCAAACGATGGCAATTTCCCCAAGTCGATATCACTGCAAACAAACTGAGCGGAGATGATAGCTGCAATCCCTCCTCCCCTCCCACTCTGTCTAGTTGACTGATAGAATTTGAAATTTGGGGGACAGGTCTCAATCAGTGTTGCTACACCAGTAACGTTGTCTAGCCATGTCTCTACTAAAAACATACAATGTAGGTTATTTTTAGTTATTAGCTCATTAATCAAAAAAGATTTTTGTTTCAAGGCTCTAATGTTAAACAGTGCCAGTTTCAGCTGTAGGGGTTCTGTGACGGGGCAGAAGACTGTCTGTGGCTGAGCACTAACACTAATCAGGTTCGACTTACATACAGAACGTGCTGAGAAGTAACTGTTTTGTCTAGTAGTGATCAAGGCCGGAATGACACTTAAGGCATCTACATCTTCTTGGTCAGGCTGCTGTTTAGACGTGTCCTTAGTGTTCTTAGACGGGCTGGGGGAGGGGGAGGAGCGCGGGTCCATTGCTGGAGTTTTGAAGGTAGGGGCTGGGGGGAGTTGGGTGTAGGGGTCTGGGGGAAGGGGATGGGTGTTATAGAGGCTAGCGGCGTCCTGCAGGGTGGGGGAGGGGGGGGAGGGCGTGTCCGTTGCTGGGGTTTTGAAGGTAGGGGCTGGGGGGAGTTGGGTGTGGGGGTCTGGGGGAAGGGGATGGGTGTTATAGAGGCTAGCGGCGTCCTGCTGGGTGGGGGAGGGGGGGGAGGGCGTGTCTGTTGCTGGGGTTTTGAAGGTAGGGGCTGGGGGGAGTTGGGTGTGGGGGTCTGGGGGAAGGGGATGGGTGTTATAGAGGCTAGCGGCGTACTGCGGGGTGGGGGAGGGGGGGGAGGGTGGGTCCGTTGCTGGGGTTTTGAAGTGAACAGTGTCTCTCCGGCTCTGTTAAGCATTCCATTTCTGAAGAGATCTTTGCGCTCCCAGAACAAATTGAAGTTGTCTAAAAAGTTCACTTTATGATGGAAACACATAGTTGCTAGCCACGTACTAATCCCAAGTAGCCTGCTGAATTTGTTGACTCTCCATTAATTTGGAGGCAGAGGACCGCTGATGAATGCCTCAGCGTCCAGGGAGCTTAGCATCTCTAGTAATTTGACAAAGTCACGTTTCAATAGTTCTGATTGTTCTTTGATTATGTCGTTGGCTCCAACGTGCAGAATAATCTTATTCACAGATTGGTGGTCAGCCAGAATCTCTGTGATTTTTTCTGTTATGTTACAGACCATCTCATCAGGGAAGCAGTATATTTTAGTGTTATTACTGCCGATTTTGATATGCTTAACAGCAGAGTCACCAATGATTAATGTTGTTATTGACGTTGTACCTTGTTGCTGTTGGGGCCTAGCTGGTGGGAGCATTGTAGCTTGTCGTGTCGTGTTCCTTGGGCGTCCTCCCCTCCTCTCCGTACGGCGCCGAGGGGAAACACACGGCGAAGTAGGTCGTAGCAGTTCAAATCTGTTTTCTAGCTGTAGTATCGGTGGTGGTTTGAGAGAGTTTGTATTGCTTTTAGTGTTGACTTTCGTGGGAGTCCACTGTAGCTCCATGTTAGCATCAGGGGCTAGCTGGCTCGTATTAATCCACTGGCTAGTAGTTAACGAGGGCCAGCCGGTAGCAGAGCTAATCTCAGGGCGCTGAGAAGCACTCTCTGCAGCTTCGGAACTCGGAATCATAATCATAGGCTTCCCCCGACGAGTAGCAGTTTGCTTCGCCGGTACAGCAGTGTCCGTGGCTACCGTTAGCTTAGCAGCACTCGCGTTAGCGGTGCCGTTCACAGAGTCCTTCATAATAAATATTGTTGTTTCAAGTACTGAAATCGTCTGTCGGAGTCTAGTTACCTCAAGTCCATAGCAGACTTTGCAGGGCGGCATGTCCGTCTCTAAAGAGACAACGTAGGATCAACGTACACGACAGTCTCTCTCTCTTAAGTGGCTTTAGAGTGCAAAACAAAACAAAAAATTCCTACAAACCGCGAGGTTATAGAAGGGCACGACTTGGGGAACCTAACAATAACTTATCTAAGCTAAAAAAAGAAAAAAAGCAATATAAAGCAAGATATTTACAAAGAATGCAGGAGATTGCGGAGCAACTGCAGCAAGCGACCGATCACCGGGATGACAGAGATGCTATATTAAGACCAGAGACTGATAAATTGTTGGGTTTTAGGAGACTATACCAGAGTATTCTAGAGCAGCGGTTCTCAAACTGTGGTCCGTAACTGAGGGTACTGCAAGTGGTCCGTAGAAAAAAGAATGAATGAACGTGAATGTGTTTACTCACTATCTTGCAATAGCTAAATTGCACCATCTTCTGGTTGTACCGGTGTATAGCCGCACCGGACTTTTTCCTTCAAAAAAAGTGTCAGAAAAGTGCGTCTTATACACCGGATTTTACGGTCCATATATAAACGGGTGCACATAACTTTTTTGGTCTGGTTCTCAGGGGAGAACCTGGGGTTGTTGCTTGGTCCTCACCGAGAACCTCGATTGTAATTAGTTTTGAGGGGGGGGGGGGCGGTGCAATCACCTTCTTTTTAAATAAAATTTTTATTTAACGGTGTGCTGCTGTCCTGTGTGTGTGTGTGTGTAACAATATATGTACATATTCTTGCGTTTTGCATATGAGGTGGTCCGCGAACATCCTTGATAATAAAAAGTGGTCCGCATAAACAAAAAGTTTGAGAACCCCTGTTCTAGAGGAAAATGTGAAACCATCTGCCTGACAGCTAAAGCTAGGCTAGTGGATCATGCAACAGGACAATGATCCTAAGCTCACAAGTAAATCTATGCTTGAATAGCTGAAAGAAAAAAAAATCAGGGTTTTGACATGGCCAAGTGACAGGTGTGTTCCGTAGGTTCAACAAGGCCATGTGTGGACCGACACCTGTGTGTCCACTGGACATGTTCTTAATGGAATTAATGGCTCTCTCTGCCATGCCATTTGACTGAGGGTAATGGGGACTTGAGTATGCGATTTTGAATCCACCCTTCCCTGCAAACTGAGCCCCCCTTTCAGCACTGGCAATAGGAACATGGTCTGCAATGAGGTGATTGGCTATGCTATGTCTTGCAAAGACACCCTTGAGTTTTACTATCACAGTCCCTGATGTCTTGTCTGACAGATGTACATTACATTTCATTACAGTTATTTGGCAGACGCTTTTATCCAAAGCGACGTACAATAAGTGCATATTGAAGGTCATTGACACAACTACAAAGCAAATCCAACAAAGCACAACTTTCTCACAATGTAGGTGCTATCGCTAGTAATCAACAGAATACAGTCGGCTATACATTCTAAGCTATAAAATAGCAAAAAAACAAATAGGAAATAAAATAAACAGAAAGAACGAACTATATAATTGGCCCTATATGTAGTTATTCAAAGTTAAGTCTGAAAAAGTGTGTTTTCAGACCATGGCGGAAAACAGTCAGTGTTTAATCTGAGCGCAACGGAGTGGGGAGTTCATTCCACCACTGGGGAGCTAGAGTGGAGAAGCTCCACAGTCGGGACGAGCGAGAACCGTTAACACGGAGGGAGGGAAGTGCAAGTCGCCCTGCACCAGCAGAGCGAAGTGGTCGAGCAGGAGCGTAGTGCTGGATGAAGTCCTGTAGGTAGGAGGGGCCTGACCTTTTGGCTGCAGTGTAGGCCAGGGTCAGAACTTTAAGCCTGATCCTGGCCACAACTGGCAGCCAGTGGAGTGACCTCAGCAGGGGGGTGACGTGTGTGAACTTCGGGAGGTTGAACACAAGCTGAGCAGCCGCGTTCTGGACCAGTTGTAGGGGCAGAATGGTGCAGGCTGGCAGGCTTGCGAGAAGGGAGTTGCAGTAGTCCAGACGTGAAGTGACCATAGTCTGGACAAGGAGCTGGGCGGAGTAGGTGGTCAGGTACGGCCGAATCCTCCTGATATTGTACAGGCGGTCACCATAGTTCCATCGACGGTGATGGACAGGTCTAGAAGCGGGGAGGTCTTGTATGGCATGAAGAGCAGCTCAGTCTTGTCGAGGTTGAGCTTCAGGTGATGGTTAGACGTCCACTCAGAGATTTCAGCCAGGCAAGCAGATATCCTCTCTTTAATCTGTGGGGTAGAGGGAGGGAAAGAGAGGAATAGTTGGGTGTCATCAGCATAACAATGATAAGAGAAGCCATGTGAATTAATGACCAATCCAAGAGACTTAGTGTAAATAGAGAACAGCAGAGGACCCAGTACAGATCCCTGCGGGATTCCTGTAGAAAGAGGATGAGGTGCAGAGATAGAGCCCTTCCAGGAGACTTGGTAGGATCTATCTGTGAGATAAGATGTAAACCAAGAGAGAGCCGTTCCAGAGATGCCCATCTAAGCCAGTGTGGAGATCAGGAGTTTGTGGTTGACCGTATCAAGCAGACAGGTCAAGGAGAATCAGGACAGAGGAGAGGGAGGAGGCTCTAGCAGTGAGCACCTCCATTTAGAGAAGTGTTCCGCAATCAAAAGAAATGAGCATTCTTGGAAGTCAAAGATGTCTGCTGCTATCTTCTGCGATTGCGTATCTGGTAGGCTACTGCGTAAAGTTTTTTTGTGATTGCTGGGCAGTTTCTCATGGCAGGCAGTGCAGGAATCAACCATCGTGTGCATGTCATTTGTGAAACCTGGTCAGTAAATGACTGCTTTGGCATGGGCTAATGAGCGCTGTATGCCCTGATGAGATGTGTGGGGCCTCTTGTGTACATTTACTCTCAAGGCTCTGGGAATGTCTATGCACTTATCAAACATGATGAGTCCATCCTCTATCTAAAGCAAATGTCTGATGAGCCAATAAAATTGAGCTTTGAGCTGTGTTCGTCTCTTTGTGTCTGGCCAGCCTCTGTGGCTGAACATAGCTGTTGCACAGTGGCTGGTGCTCAGTGACTACATAGATAACCTTTTCTTCTTGAAGACCACGCTATTCTGGTGAAGCAGTCTGGGGCACTGCCCTGGACAGCATATCTGCAATCAACATCTCTTTCCTTGGTGTGTAGATGATGTTGATGTCATACTTTTGGATCTGAAGCAGCTTGCAGATGTGCAGGTGCCTTTCCAATTGGTTTATTTATGATGGCTTCCAGTGGTTTGTGATCACTGTGGACTGTAACTGGCACACCATAGACATATTGATAAAAATTTGTATTTTTCGAATTAATGTTTCATACTGAAATAGGGAGTATTAATTATACATCTTTGTAAGATATGATGTAGAATCCATACAGAGGGATCTACCTCCACTCGATTTTAGAGTCATTTAACCGTGCCATATTTCTAATGAGTGGCTATGGTTACATGCAGCCTAATAATCCGTTAATAGGACTAATTCACACCACTCTGATTTAAATTCCTTCACGTAACGGTGTAGAGTAAGCCGACTACCGACAAACTGATTACATTTTCAATCTGCTTGAAGGACCTGGATCATCTGTTAGTTAATCCATTCAATAGGAGAATATTAGTTTATAAGAGCCATGTAAACACTTAATCAAGTCATTCTATCCCTGAAATTAGTTGAAATTGACTGTGCATGCGTGCGCTCCACCTTCATCCAATACGAAAGGTGGTGGTCAAATGGTTTCTGTTTAAACCCCTTAGTCAGAATAATAATTATTTTTGCTAAAACAATAGCTGAGAAAATGCTGAATGCTGTAAAAAAGACGAATAACCAAAACTGGACTTTTGAGGAGACCTGAGATGTGTTATGATCACAAATAAAAGAAAAAAAAAGGTTTGCACTGCATAGGTCAAAAGTTAGTTTAATCCAATTGTGTCAAAACATGTAAACAGATACCCATATTACCTCCCTTGTATATAAACGGGTACAACATCAGCATACTTCAATCTGGTATATAATTTGATTGCAGCCTGCAAATAAACGTTTCTCTACAAAAAACTACAAGCCACAATGCTGCAAGCAGACATGGGTATTGTGTGGTCCAATATCTATTACTTTTTGGTATCACAGGTGCACTGAACTTTAAATGATTTACATTTGACCGGATGTTCAACTTAAACATCATGTCTTTTTCCACCCTGTGTTTCAGAACAAAGTCTTGATGTGTGGTTGGACATGGAAAATATAAGAGAGCAATGCTCTTTGATGTGAAGTGCTGCTAACAGCCTTGCCCACTGTTTTTGTACAAACCCCTCCTCTCTTCCTCCCCACCACTTTCCTCTCAGAAACCGATGAAAGACCATCCTCTGCCCACTCCTTGCTCATGCAAATGTGAACTCAATCACACCTTTCGCACCAAAACCATAAGAACTTTCGTATCTAAAAATATCTCGTCAAGACAAGGTGTAGGAGAGCATGTTTTGGCCACAGCAAATCCAATGTGTTCTGACACATCCCCCAGCAGAGCAGATCTAGCAGGTAAGAGGAGCGAGGGGATTGATATGGATCCTTCACAGTAAATTCACAACAAAATGTCCAGTGATAATTCAACTCTAACAGTGTTGATTCAACTCTAGCAGTGTACATATGAGCCTACTCTGGCCAGATCAGGCTCATGTGTACACTGTTAGAGTTTAATTAACACTGGACATTTTACTGTGTTCTAGAACTTCTTCCAAACGTGGCTTAAGTGCTGCAGACTGTAGCAATGCCTGGAAGGCCTCTTTTTACTGTATTATGTGGAGATAAATATTGTGTTCAATTGTGATATGAATTTTGTCATGATACAATACTCCTTATGTATTGGTCATGAGCATCACAGTGGAACAGTCTTAGCACTTGTGCAGCATTGAGCAGAGTAGGTGTTCAGAGGAAAACCCATCCATTCAAGCGTTAAGTCTGAGTGGATGAAAAACCAGGGCCCAAGGATGGTCTTTTCCCACAATGTGACCGGAATCTATATTTAAAAATGTCAAAATATGTACATGTGACATGTGTGTAAGACTGAAAAATGGATTATCAGTCATAAACCATTGGAGCTGGTGGCGACTTCTTTGAGGGTGCAATAAAACAATTCACCAGTTGGCCTGAGAACTTTGTTCCTCTGACCTCTCATGGCCTCATAAACTACAGCTGGAATTGACCCTACAACTGGACATTAGAAGGCATTCTGCAAGATGTTTGTTCCTCCTAATGAGGAACCCAGGTTTGTTCACAGGCCGTAAAAAACATGGGAACCATCACCCAAGGCTCTTGGACTTAATGGCTTTTGGACTTTATTGACTGAAACAAAGCTGTATACAGGTGCAGCTCAAAAAATTAGAATATCGTGAAAAAGTTCAATATATTTTGTCACTCATTTCAGAAAGTGAAACTCATATATTATATAGATTCATTACACATAGAGTGAAATATTTCAAGCCTTTATTTCTTGTAATTTTGATGATTATGGCTTACAGCTAATGAAAACCCAAATTCAGTGTCTCAGAAAAGTCCTGTTGCTTGAAGTCCAGTGTGAACTTTCCACAGTCAGTGATGATTTGGGGTGCCATGTCCATTGTGTTTTCTGAAGTCCACAGTCAACGCAGCCATCTACCAGGAAATTTTAGAGCACTTCATGCTTCCTTCTGCTGACAAGCTTTATGGAGATGCTGATTTCATTTTCCAGCAGGACTTGGCACCTGCCCACACTGCCAAAAGTACCAAAAGCTGGTTCAATGACCATGGTATTACTGTGCTTGATTGGCCAGCAAACTCGCCTGACCTGAACCCCATAGAGAATCTATGGGGTATTGTCAAGAGGAAGATGAGAGACACCAGACCCAACAATGCAGACGACCTGAAGGCCGCTATCAAAGCAACCTGGGCTTCCATTACACCTCAGCAGTGCCACAGGCTGATCGCCTCCATGCCACGCCGCATTGATGCAGTAATTCATGCAAAAGGAGCCCCAACCAAGTATTGAGTGCATAGAAATGAACATACTTTTCAGAAGGCTGACATTTCTGTTTATGTAATATTCTAATTTTCTGAGACACTGAATTTGGGTTTTCATTCACTGAAAGCCATAATCATCAAAATTACAAGAAATAAAGGCTTGAAATATTTCACTCTATGTGTAATGAATCTATATAATATATGAGTTTCACTTTCTGACATGAGTGACAAAATATATTGAACTTTTTCACAATATTCTAATTTTTTGAGCTGCACCTGTATGTATCTTGCATCATATGTATGTGCATGTAAATTGTGGATAATATGATAAATGTGGTGAACCGGGATAATACTAATTGAAGTGTGGGGTATGTGAAAGTATAGGAGGGGGAGGAATAAAGAATGTAAAAGAAAGGAGGATTGTATAAGTTATCAGGGATGCGCTTGTCCATATAAGTATCTGGAACCTAGAGTGGCCATCACCGAGACCTCACCTGATATCTAGATAAATGATAGGGAAGATCATAAGATCACGCGCCATCGTTCAAAGAATCTTATTACTATCACTAGATTGGGGGGAGTTGACTATGCAGTTTATCTTCTTAGACGGGGGGGTCTCCGAGGGTGATGAGGAGTGACATCTCTTCCTGCCAGACCTTATTTTGACAAGCAAAGGGAATTGTAGAATGTGAAAACCTGGTCAGGACTGCATTTAAGGGAAGTCCAAAGGGATATTCAAGGAGAATCTGCTTAACCCTTTGACACGTACGGTCACACCGGTTGTACAGCGCTAGAGTGGTCCCTGAAGCGTACGGTCACACCGGTGTGATTAGAACACAGGATTAGAACGTCTATTTACGTATGACGCAACAGTGGTTGAACCGCATTCTTTCTAGGACTAAACGCACTTATATTCCACAAAACAATTGCACCATGTAAAGTCTTTACAACCCCAGTCGTCATGTCCTCAATGTGAGCATTTATTTTTTATGCAGATGTGCACACCGTCTCAGAAGTAGCAACAGTTTATGCAGAAAAAATATGCTAGGCTACTGAGTTAGCCAACGTGAGACTGCTGAGCTGACAAAATGAATTAACTAAAGCGGACATAAAACACAATATAAACAACCAATTCGCGATTATATACGATGCATCCCATCACAGGCAAACTCACTAGTGATCAAAATAATTGACTAAACACGACAAACATTAGTAATATAACGTTAGTCTTACGGCGCTGCCATCTTGTTTTTCCGCAATCAACCAAAGATAATTACTACTATCAAGATGCTCCACTTACTCACCCATATCAATTTCCTAACAATGTTTCCGGAAAGTACAAAACAAGTAGGTCTACATAAGTAAGGTATCTTGTCGCGATATGATCTTTGTTTAGACCAGAGATGACGTTATATGGTTGCGTCAGTGTTATTAGCTCTATTTTAGCATCGTGATCAGTACAAGCTTCAAAAAAGTACTTCACAAACATCATGGGTGGCCATTACAATTTTTGGTAGAATCGGAATACATCATTTATAACAAGTATTTGAAAACATGCAAAAACTATTACAAATAAAGAAAATTTTACCACACGAACCATTAGCTTTTTATTGGTACAGACTACTGTTTTAGCGTCTCATACTGACAGTGCACGTAGCGAGTCAGACGATCCCCTCGCACTTGGCACACACAGAGCAGAGCGCCATCTAGAGTTGTTGTATTCGTTTCGTTGTAGCCTATATTTATATACATACATACATATATCTATATTATATTATATATTATACATTATATATATACATATACATAAATATATAAAGATATAATATATATCAGATAAAATATATACAGTATGTTTGGCAAAAGGAGACAAAAGGAGACAACTCAGCAATGAAGAAATTATGGAGATCTTTTTTAATTCTGATAATGAGTCAGAGTATACAAGCGAGGAAGAGTCTGACAGTGAGAGCGAACAGCTGCCTCCTAACCTAGCGGCCATCCTTGAGCCCGCTCCCCTCTCTCTCTCCTCTCTCTCCCCTCTCTCTCCCCTCTCGCTCCCCTCTCTCTCCCTTCTCTCTCCCTTCTCTCTCCTCTCTCCCTTCTCTCTCCCCTCTCCCTTCTCTCTCCCCTCTCCCTTCTCTCTCCCCTCTCCCTTCTCTCTCCCTTCTCTCTCCCCTCTCTCTCCCTTCTCTCTCCCTTCTCTCTCCCTTCTCTCTCCCCTCTCCCTTCTCTCTCCCTTCTCTCTCCCCTCTCCCTTCTCTCTCCCCTCTCCCTTCTCTCTCCCTTCTCTCTCCCCTCTCCCTTCTCTCTCCCTTCTCTCTCCCCTCTCCCTCCCTTCTCTCTCCCCTCTCCCTTCTCTCTCCCTTCTCTCTCCCCTCTCCCTTCTCTCTCCCTTCTCTTTGGGGTGAAGTTTTTTATCCTATGTGATGTCAATACCGGGTTTGTCCAGGACATTGTCATATACACAGGAGCCACCACTGACATCATTCATTATGACGGGCTGGGGCTGTCCGGGTCGGTGGTGATGACCATGCTGGCTCCTCATCTGGGGAAGGGCCACACCCTCTTTGTGGACAATTGGTACAGCAGCCCCACACGTCCACGTCCTCTCTACAGTCCACACAGCATCAATGGTGCCCGCTGGTAAAACAAACCACCTAACAGGAGAAAAAAAATAAAGCCTGAATGTATTGCTGAGTACAACCTGAAGATGGGGGCAGTGGACAAGGCCGACATGATCAACAGCTTTGTGGCCTGTGTGCGAAAGACCACAAAGTGGTACAAAAAATTTTTTTTCCACCTGGTTGACACGGCACTTTATAATGGCTATCTTGTCCACCGCCAGCTGACAGGTGAGATGATCACATTTATACATTTCAAACTATATATTAAACTATATATATATATATATAAAATTAAATACAATTATATTGACAATACCCCCCTGTCCTCACCCATAGGTCAGAATCTCACCTATCAGGTGTACCGGGCCAACGTGATGCGGCAGCTGGTGGAGGAGCACCACACCCCTCGACGTCCACCAACTGGAGGCCGCCCTGCAGCCGATAACCCCCTGCGCCTTATTGCTAGGCACTTCCTGTCTGCGGTCCCTCAGACAGAGGCCCAAGGCAGCCGCACGCGGAGGCACTGTAAGGTCTGCCTGTCCTCATCCAGGAAGAGGAAACAGAAGCGGGCCACAAAGTTCATGTGTGCACCCTGCAACACACCCCTGTGCGCTGTGCCTTGCTTTGAGGAGTACCATACTTTGAAGCACTATTAGGCACCTTCGCTTCCTGCTGTAAAAAAATTATTAGTTAGTGGTGATGTAAAAAGTTCTTAAAATAATAAGTTGTTAATGTATAGCATATTACTATAATATTATATTTGTTGTTATTTTGTAATTAATCAATCAGTTTTATTTCCAAGGTGTTAGTTAGGATATTTACATGTTATTAGTCTTCAGTTAGTGTTTATATTATATATTCTAAATATTCTAACTTTTAATAAAAATGATTAAGACCTATCTGTTATTTGTCATTATTCAATCGGTTAATTTCCAATGTGTTGTGATATTATTATAGTCGTCCGTTGTGTATTGAACTTTCTAGTGTGTAGCAGTAATCTTTAGGCTATTTGAGAGAAGGTTCAAGGTATGCATAGCTCTATCAATGCTATTCAAATTCGGTCTTGGGGGACCCCTGTGCATGCTGGTTTTTGTTCCAACCGCAATTGCAATCCTAGAATTTTAAGAAGCCCTTACTAAATCTTGCTTTTCATGTCCTCTTAAACCACATTGTCAGAAATTGATATGCATGCCATGAAGAATAAAAGTACCATGTTATGCTATATTATATACAATAACAGGTACATTTTTTAAAACAAAAATAAAAACTGGGGAATCAACAGGCTCCTAATTAGGTTGCTGACCACATGTGTTCATCTTTCATATAAATGCAGGTTTGGTTTATCGTTTGATTTGTCTTTGAATTCTTCATATCTACCAAATTGTTAGTTTTAGTGGCCAGGTGTACACACGTTTACCAATTAGGAGCCTATTGATTCACCTCAGTCTGTATTCTGATCAATCAAAACATTTTTCTACCTCTCCATGTAATCGTTTGCAGTATAGCACAATGTGAACATGATACTTTAATTATTCAGAGCGCGCATAGCTATTTCCTATGTAATGTCGCATAAAAGGGTAAATAACCCCTTTTAAGAAAAATAAACAAGCTTGTTAAAGGGATTGCAATTGTTGGAACGAAAACTAGCATAAACAGGGATCCCGCAGGACCGAATTTGAACGTCACTGCTCAGATATGTATCGGCGAAAAGACATACCACGTGTAGCTAGTTTGCTAATCCCCTTGGTTTTTTTGTTGTGCATGGCCCGTGTCGAAGTTAGAAGTTAACTCGTCCCAATTGCAAATGCAAACATCTAGAAAACGTTACTCACCTACTGATGATGACAGCTGTCTTGAGATAAATTATCCGATGTCCATACGTGGCAAAATGGAAGATTAATAAAATAACAGCGGCTGCTTAAAAAAAAAAAAAAAAAAAGTGCAGAGGCAAGTGGTCACGTGGTGACTAGGGAGACGCGAAGGTGGCAGGTATCCGCTGATGTGGGATCAGTTTGGAAATTTACACACTAATGTAAAGGGTAAGGTTACAATTCGGGTTAGGTGATCAGATATCAGCACTCAAACTAAGCAACTTCAACCTTCGGAAGGCTAGTGTGACGTAACAGTCGAATTCTAGAACAGCTGGTGCGCATGCAGAAAAAACTCACTCTTTGGGGCCGTTGGAAATTTTTTAGAACTTACGTGCGAAAGGGTTAACAGTTCTCCTGGTACCGTAGTCGCACTGTACGGAATAATTTGGTTATATACTTTGTTGGTGAACTTGTTCATGTTTATTTGTCTTAGCAGCATGTTATCCTGTGTTTAGCTATATGTATTGAATGTGTTCATATTTGCTCTCACAGTCTTAACCAGTGATTATTGTCATTAATAAATTTCCATGTTTCACATCATCTGCATTTTTCTTTTCAACGCTTTTTCCAGCTTCAACTGCTTATATGATCTGAGCTGCAGTGTTCCGAGCACTGTGGTATGTATGCTTGAGTCTCCGAGTCAAAACCCCTGTGTCTCGCTCAGGGCTGAGTACAAGTCACCAGTCCAGTATGGGAGAATCTGCGTAACAGGTCTCCTGGTGCTGTAGTGGTACCATAGTCATTCAAGTATGGGTAAGATTATAACAGACTTCCCACACCATGCATATTCTGGTTCTGTGTGTAGCTGAACAGGCTAGATAAAATATTTACTCTATTTCTTTTCTTCAACCTTTATATTCTGTAATTGACTGCTAATTCTAAGATAATGACCTCTCTGCCTGTTATTTAATTATTTTTATTTTTAACTTGCGTGGTCTCCATGACTAATCCATTTTATACCCTTTTCAGCCTAAATTACGACTGAAGACTCAGGGGGACAATTCTGACCAAGGACCAACTGATCAGTGGCCTGGTACAGCAAGACTTTAGTGGCGTTCTCAAGTTGGGAAAGGCAGCTAAGTTCTGCCCGCAAAACAGGGTTGGTGGTGCATGGTTCTGGTGATTTGATGTGAAGAGAACCCTTGGACGTTGTACGTCGGTTCTTGTCAAATTCGCCTTACGGAGCCCTCTGAATGCACTCAGTTCAGGGGACTGAGATGACCATGGCGGAAGTTTGATTTTGTGTTCAGTTAACCATTTTTGTGTTGATTTGGACGTATATTTTGGATCATTGTCCTGCTAGAGGATCCAACAACGACCCAGTTTTAGTTTCCTGGCAGAAGCAGCCAGATTCAGATTGAAAGTTTCCTGGTATTTCATGGAGTTCATAATGCCATGTACCCTAACAAGATTCCCAGGGCCTTTGGCAGAAAAACAGCCCCACCACATCAGAGAACCTCCACCTAACTTAACAGTGGGGATCAGGTTATTTTCTGTATAGCCATCCTTCTTTTTAAGACAAACCCACCTTGAGTGTTGGTTACCGAAAAGCAAATTTTTTTTCATCTGACCATAGAACATGGTTCCAGTCAAAGTTCCAGTAGCATTCAGCAAACTCCAGGCACTTGTGGTGAAATGACAGGAAAGGCTTTTTTCTGGCATACCTTCCAAACAATTTGTTGGCATGGAGGTGACGTCTAATGGTAGTTTTGGAGACTTGATGACCCCAAGATGCTACTTTCCACTGTAATTCTCCAACAGTGATCCTTGGGAATTTTTTTGCCTCTCTTACCATCCTCTTCACTGTGCGTGGGGGCAAAATAAAATTGGGTTCTTTTCCAGGCAAGTTTGTAACAGTTCCAGTTGCTTTGAACTTTTTAAGTACTGCCCTAACGGTAGATCTTGGCATATTCAGAGCAATTGGTTTATCCATAAATGAGCGCTGTTGCTTTCTCTGTGTTACAACAGCAGTGTTCTATCCAGAAATCTAAGCACACATGTTTCTATTTCGGTAGGTTTGCATTACAGTAGCATTACGATAGCGTTACAATCATTCGCATGGATGACTCAGAAGGTGTACATGTGGCAAATTTTAAGCTATAAAGGTAAAAAAAGAAATGTGGGCTGTGATGATTGCATACCCCACACCACCCACACGATGCTCTGTTGTGTGATTTATTTACCCTTCTAGATCAACAAGTTTTTGAATGCATCTTTTTAGTTCCTCGCTAGCCAAAAAAATCACATTGCAGAAACAAACTTGCAGTGGACAGGGCTAAACAGAGACAATGAGAGCACGCTGGAACATTAGCTTCTCCAAAGCACAGTTTGAAAGTAGAGGTAGGTAGGCCAAAAATGGAGTGAAAATTGACACAACGGGCCTCATTCATAAAACGTGTGCAGAACGAATGTGTGCGTGTTAGCAATTTTGCTCATATTTTGGCATTCATCAAAGTTTTCGAATCTGAAATTTGTTCATGTTATGACCGGTGGAAATAGGGACCCAGTAGCATGCAGGAGTACAAAAAAAAGTTTAATGTCAAGCAGTAAACTTGGTATGGGTCATCCTCGTCGAGAGGAGGAGCTGTTAGGAGACTGAATAGCAAATTAACCACCACTACGGGCGGACCCACGTCACGCCATAAATATGGCGCTTGTACGCCGCCCGACCTCTTTTTGCCTCCTCGTGAGTTGAGCTGAGACTGTTTTTTATGGTTCCCTTTGGAACCCGCGTAGTCGCGACTTTTCTTGCCTCTCCCGATTGCCCGTAGCTACGTCCTAACGGAGTATGCTTCTTGGGCTTTTCCTCCCTAGCAACGTGGAATCGCGGTTTGCTACTGGTTGTTTGGCTAAACGTTTCAAGGTAAGTGCTAGGCAGTTTACTGCCGGTTTTCCTTGTGTAACGGTGTTGATATATATGTTAAGAGTCCTTTTGTTTAGTAGTAAATCCTGCGTCATTGGGTTGTGACTTTTATACTTTTATTTTGAAATTAAATTCTATACAAGTCGCGTCGCATCGTTTTATCTTGCAGCAGAAAGAGACAGAGCTGCTGCTGGTAGGTTGAGCACAGAAACGGTCTGCATAAAACTTGATGAAAAGTTGTTCTAACTTTGCATTCCACATGCCCAGTTAATGTCTGTTGTTGTATGACATATAAGCCAACCTAGAAAACGTATTCTCTAAACATTTGAACCCGAATTGTAACTTTTATTTGATTATCCATTTTCGTTCGTAGTTTGCATGGGTTTGGTTCGGTGAAAAGGCTAACGTGGAAATGTATTTGTCTAGGCGGATCAGATGCGTATGGTGCTCATGGCTATTTGTTTTATTCTGATGACCCAATGTCCAGGTAACCATTTGTTGTTTGAGTTCTGTATTGTACATGACTGTGAATGTAAAAGCCAACTTGTTGCTAGCATTATTGCGGGGGGCTAGCTAGTAGTGCTTTTTCCCGCCACACGAGTGCATTGTTCTGATTTATAAAATGGATGACGCAGTCTAGCCCAGCCCATTGTTCTAAATGATAATACTGTGTGTCTAAATGGACATGGTGTTTGTTTTGATTCCATTGATTATTTTATGTTACTCCACTATATGTTCACCATGATTGGATGTATTTGTATAAAACTTGGATATCATTTGAACATGATTGTTATATCTATTGACCAGAAAGAGACAGAGCTGCTGCTGGCGGATCAGATGCGTATGGTGCTCATGGCTATTTGTTTTATTCTGATGACCCAATGTCCAGGTGGAGAAAATAAAGACCATTGCATCCGCCAGAGTGTCCCCATCTTTCAAGCACAAACACAACGCAGGTTACAGTGGTGCCGTGTTCCCGTGTTCTACGACTGGTCGCTGACCAGCAACTCCTCGGACCGGTGGGACTGTCGTCATCTTCCAGTTCAACACCAGCTGAGCGCATTTGTGGGTTATTGTAGCTTATGATAACCGCAGCATATGAATAACTGATCAGTTGCGTGTTAATGGTTAAGTTGAAAAGTATGCAATTGTAGAGTGCTGTAAATAGACTTTTTTTTTTTCTTCTATCTTTTCGATTGCCATGGCTAGCTCACAGTTTACTGGGGCCCAGTACGTTCAAACCCCAGTTAATGTTGGTCGGGGTAGAGGCGTATTAAGGGTGCCCATCCCTTTCCCAGAGCTTAGTTCATCGGTGGGTAGTAGGCTTACTGTTGGGGTTGCAGTAGATCATTCAAGTCCTCTAGCTAGTGACTCACACACAGCTCACACACAGCAGAGTAGTCCCCCCACTCACCAGCCACCCTGTACTTCTACTCCTCTCAACAATCAAGACATTCTCAGTCAGATGGGTGACATTGTACAGAACATAGGTCAGCAGCTGGCAGACAGCATTCTCATGCACTTGAATAAGCCTAGTCCAGTGGCACCTTTATCCACTCCTAGTGCACACAGTGCTAGCCACACCCCAGTTCAAGACTCTGTGTTGGGCTCAGCATCTCAGCTTCATGTAGTGAGTCAGAGGAAAGTGAAAGAGCCCCCTACTTTCAGAGGAGACAATTCAGATAGTGATACGCTCGAAGAGTGGATTGAGCTTATGCGTACTTTCATTAAAAGGGGAGGTCTGTCTATTGAGGAGCAAGGCGAAGAGATCCTCATTCATTTAAGGGGTAAGGCCAAGGATGTTGTCAGAGTGGGCATGAAATCTAGTGGTGTTGACATCAGACAAAGCCCAGATTCCATATATAGCCTGTTGAGGAAGCATTTCAGTAGTAAGCAGTTTTCACCTCTGCCACTGCAAGACTTCTACACGACCCTCCCTGAGCCACAGGAGGACCCCTATGACTACTGGCTTCGCCTAAACCATGCTGCTGATGTTGCTGCTGAGTGCCTTAAGGAGCAGGGTAAGCAACAAGACAGCCTGTCCGTTGAGGTCACACGCATGTACATTAGAAACTGTCCAAGTCCAGATTTAGCTATCACGTTCCGCTCTAAGACCATTGACAAGTGGTCAGCTTCAGAAGTGCAGGAGATCTTGAATGAATACCACTCAGAGAAATCTATCAGAGCAGTGTCGACAAAGAAAGAGAGGGCTGTTATGGAGAAGAGCGTAGCTGTGAACAGGATGGAGATGGGCAGCCCAGCACCTTTGTGTAACGTACAGTCTCCACCACAGTCGGCTACTGAACACTCTGCTATGGAGAGGATGATTGAGATGCTAGAGAAGGTTCTCAGGAATAATGCCCAGTCCAGACCAGCGAGTAGGAGGACAAGTGGCCTACCCCGCATTCAGGGTCTCGGTGACACACCGTGTCTAGTCTGCAAAGACTCCTCTCATTCTGCTCTGTCACACTGCAAAGATAACAGGCTGTGTTTCCAGTGTTTCTCACCTGACCACGCGAGGAACAGATGTCCGCACGGAGGACAGAGTGCGGCACCCGCTGGCCAGCCGTCAAACTGACTGATCTGCGTGTAGGGGAGAATCATGTAGATCTTGAAAGTGCGCCTCCCTCCTCTAGCTTTCAAGCTTTTTCGGATTATGACTCTCTAAGTCAGTTGTACAGTAGCGATATTTCATCAGAGAAAACAGTTATTTTTCAGAATCTGCAGACGGTTCCAAGGTCTGATAGTTTATTTCACACATCAGTTTCAGTCATGAATGGACTTTCTCTTAAGGCTCTCATTGATAGTGGGTCTATGGCGTGTACTCTTAGTGAGTCAGCTGAGGCCATGTTGTTGAGATGTAGTCCAGACATTTCAAAGAAGTCAGCTCAAGATATTGTGATTGTTGGCTGTGGAGGCCATCGTGTCACTCCGACGGCAGTCTATGACCTCCAAGTCACGGTGTACGGCTGTTCAATGACTGTCCCCACATTAGTTGTGCCAGGTCAGACTGAGGAGATGATCCTGGGCACCAACGTCATCAAAAGGCTTCTCACACAGCTGAGAGAGATGAGCGGTTATTGGAGACTCATGTCCATGCCCAGTCATAACCAGAGTGATGAGTGCTGTGAGTTTTTGTCCCTTTTCTCCAATACTGAGAGGTGGAGAGGCGAGTCTGTGCCAGACAGAGTAGGCACTGTAAAGCTCCAGAGAAGTGTGACATTAGAGCCGCAGACAGAACACCTGGTTTGGGGGAAGTTGCCCGCGTCCTCAGTTCTGTCTGTGGGTAGCACGGTCATCGTCGAACCGACAAAGTCTAGATCAAGACCAAAACAGATCATGGTTGGCAGAGTGATCACACCACTTTGGGGAGATGGTTCTATCCCACTAAAAGTCATAAATCCAACCAGCCACAGAGTCGTGTTGAAGAGAAACACAAAAATAGCTGACGTGTCACCTTGTATTGCTGTGGATGATCTGCCGCAGTCAGAACAGATCAAATCAAATGTCCAGTGTACTGACAGCAGCCCATCTTCGTCACCCAGATCTAGTGAGGAGATGAAACACGCCCTGTCCAGTCTGAACCTTCCTGACATCGACCTGGAGTCTTGTGAGGTGTCAGGTCACTGGAAAGACAAGCTTCTACAGATCATTGAGAGGTATGAGTCAATATTCTCAAGAGACAAAATGGACTGTGGAGAAGTCAAAGACACTGTTCATCGCATTCATCTGACAGACGACAGACCCTTCCGTTTGCCGTACAGGCGTATACCACCAAGCCAGTATGCTAAACTGAGAACAGCTCTGGGCGAGATGGAGGAGAAAGGAATCATCCGCAAGTCATACAGCGACTATGCATCTCCCTTGGTGCTAGTCTGGAAGAAGAACGGCAACTTAAGGATCTGTACAGACTTCAGGTGGCTGAATGCTCGGACAGTCAGAGATGCCTACCCGTTGCCTCACCAGTCTGATGTGTTGGCTGCTCTGGGTGGCAACGCCTTCTTCTCCACCATGGATCTTACGTCAGGCTATTACAACGTGCCTCTGCAGGAAGAGCATAAGAAATACACAGCTTTTTCTTCTCCGTTTGGCCTCCATGAATACAATAGGCTTCCCCAGGGTCTCTCCAACAGTCCAGCCACGTTCATGAGGATGATGATGTCGGTCTTTGGAGATGAAAACTTCAGCAGTGTGTTGTGCTACCTGGACGATCTAATGGTGTTTGCCCCATCCGAATCTGTCGCCCTTCAACGCATTGAGATGGTCTTCTCACGCCTGTCCAGTAGCAATTTGAAACTGGCCCCCAAGAAATGCTTCTTCTTGAGGCGGTCCGTCAAGTTCCTGGGCCACATTGTTAGTGAAGAAGGCATTAAGACCGATCCAGGCAAAGTCGAGGCCATCAACAAAGTCCAGAGAGTCGATCTAATGGAGTCTGATGGGCAGACACCGTGTCCAAAGAAGATCAGATCGTTCCTTGGTATGGTCCTCTACTATCAACACTTTATTGAGGGATGCTCTGCGAAGGCCAAGCCACTCTTCAAGTTGACAGCAGGCTCCAGCAAGCAGACTCGTGGGAGGAAGGGGAGAAAACTGAAGAACAGACTGAGCACCACAAAGCTTGCTCCTACTGACTGGACACCTGCATGTCAAAAGGCTTTTGAAGCCCTGAAGTCAGATCTGCTGGACGGTGTGACCTTAGCTCACCCAGCTTTTGATCAGCCTTTCATCTTGGCTGTAGACGCTTCTTTTGACGGAGTTGGGGCAGTTCTTTCGCAAGTCCCTCCTGGCGAAGTGATAGCGAGACCAGTAGCCTTTGCCAGCAGGACGCTGTCTCGCTCACAGATGAACTACCCTGCTCACAGATTGGAATTCTTTGCATTAAAGTGGGCGGTCTGTGAAAAGTTCAGTCATTGGCTAAAGGGACGCCACTTTACAGCGTGGACTGACAACAACCCTTTGACATACATCTTGACAAAGCCCAGACTGGACGCCTGTGAGCAGCGGTGGGTGGCTAAACTTGCGTCCTACAGCTTTGACCTAAAGTACATCCCGGGCCCCAGAAATGTTGTTGCTGATGCGTTGAGCAGAGAGCCGTTCGTCCAGTCCTGCATAAGCCACCGCCTTGTCACAGAGCCATATCTGTCACTCTTGAGGGATGTCGGTGGTGTTGTGGATGACACAGTGCAACATGCCTTCAAGTACACCAACAACCATCAGATGGTTCTAAGGTCAGGCAAAGTTCCACACAACACGTCGACCAATGAAGCCTCAGACATCGGTTCGGTCGGAGCTCCGGATGTATTAGCTGTTCTGGATGCGCATTCCACTGGTGGCCTGAGTGAAGTCATAGTGGCAAGTCCAGCTCTTCCTCAGCTGCAGCAGGTTGACTCCCCCATTCCACACAGCACTCTCGTGAACCAGCAAGGGCGGGATGACACCATCTGCCGAGTCCTCTACTACATCGAGAGACGACGAAAACCAACTAAGAATGAAAGATCAAAGGAGCCTTCCAGTGTGCGTCAACTCCTGAAACACTGGGACAAGCTGGTTATTCATGATGGTTTGCTGTGCAAGGTGAGAAGAGACCAGAACATGAACAAGCGACTCTTTCTCTTTGTGGTGCCTAACTCTCTCAAAGCTCAAGTACTCAATGGGATTCATGATGCAGCTGGTCACCAAGGGAAGAGCCGAACACTGTCTCTGGCGAGACAGAGATTCTTCTGGGTCGGCATGAAGAGAGATATTGATGACCATGTGAGGAACTGTCATCGCTGTGTTGTTGGGAAGACGCCAGAGCCCAATGCTCGGGCTCCACTTGAAAGCATCCGCACATCAGAGCCGATGGAGCTGGTCTGCATTGACTTTTGGACTGCGGAGGTCAGTGAAGGGAAATCCATGGACGTGCTTGTGGTGACCGACCATTTTTCCAAGATGGCTCACGCATTCCCATGCAAGAATCAGTCGGCCAAGCAAGTGGCTCAGAGACTCTGGAACGACTTCTTCCTCATCTACGGTTTTCCCAAGAGAATTCATTCTGATCAAGGGGCAAACTTCGAGAGCAAACTGATCAAGGAGCTGTTGACTCTTTCAGGCGTCGAAAAGTCCCACACAACGCCTTACCACCCCATGGGCAATGGTGTGACGGAAAGGTTCAACAGGACTCTCGGATCCATGATCAGAACGTTGCCTCCAAAGTCCAAAGCCAAATGGCCTCAGATGTTGCAGCTACTCACTTTCTGCTACAACTGCACAGAACACGAGACTACAGGCTTTGCTCCTTTCTATCTCATGTTTGGTAGGATTCCTCGTCTCCCAGTTGACATCCTGTTCCAACATGTACTCTCTGATGACGTAGTGGTGGATCACAATGAGTTTGTGTCACGCCTGAAGAAAGATCTGTGTGAGGCGGTGCAGATTGCGCAGGAGCACAGTCGGAAGGAGCAAACTCGCCACGCCAGGCTCTACAACAAGAAGATCAAGGGTTCACCACTAGCTGCCGGTGACAGAGTGCTCGTTGCGAACAGAGGCGAGAGAGGGAAAAGAAAGGTAGCTGACAAGTGGGAGTCTGCCATATATGAAGTAGTGGCTGTGAATCCGGACATCCATGTCTACAAGATCAGAGACATCAACTCCGACAAGCTGAAAGTAGTCCACCGAAATCTGCTGCTTCCTGTGAACTTCTTACCAATTGATGATGGTCAGGAGATCCATGACAGTGACAATGGTGAGGGGGTTCCTGGAGTCGTTCTTACAGAAGTGGATGGCAGTGATGAGGTGGTCTCTGAAGTCGACCCTTCAGTCGAGCTGGATGGCAGTGACGAGATGGTCCATGAAGTCAACCCTCCAGATGAGGTCGATCGCAGCGGTGACCGAACTGCGCACTGGGTGCTCTCCGACTCTGGCCATTCGGATATGGAAGATCGTCAGACTAGCCTCTCCGGGGTGCATGATGTGTCTGGTTGTGTGTCAGAGCAGTTTGACTCAGCTAGTGGCATCATGAGTGAAGACGGGAAGCAGGACAGTAACATTCCCCTGCGAACAGTAGCGTTACCATTGAGTCCCAACCAGCAGTGCCCACTCATGAAGGTTCGGATACGGGTGGACTTGCTGTGTGCACTCAGCCCCAGGGCATAGGGAACACTGTTGCTCAGACGAGACGAGGCAGACGTATCAATCCCCCAGAGAGACTCATCTGTGAGATGAATGAGCAAGCCCTTGACAGTTCACAGTCCACAGTTAACTCCTTTATTTCTTTAGTTAAGAGCTTGTTTTGAGAGACTACACTTAGTGTTTGGATGTTATTCTAGTCAGTTTGAGAGGACTGAGACACAGGACCAAGACAAGTGTCAGATACAGTATACAGTAATAGCAGAGTTTGAGGTGTAACAGGCATCTTTTAGGTCTACTTTCAGTCTGGGGTAGGGCCCATCCCATTCTTTAGGTACTCCTTAGTTGGAGGATTCTTTAATCGGCAGCTTGTGATACTGAAAATATTTTTTTTGTGACATTCTAGTGTTTTTCTGGTACGTCCCCAATTTGGCAGAATTTAGGGGGGTGTATGTAACGGTGTTGATATATATGTTAAGAGTCCTTTTGTTTAGTAGTAAATCCTGCGTCATTGGGTTGTGACTTTTATACTTTTATTTTTAAATTAAATTCTATACAAGTCGCGTCGCATCGTTTTATCTTGCAGCAGAAAGAGACAGAGCTGCTGCTGGTAGGTTGAGCACAGAAACGGTCTGCATAAAACTTGATGAAAAGTTGTTCTAACTTTGCATTCCACATGCCCAGTTAATGTCTGTTGTTGTATGACATATAAGCCAACCTAGAAAACGTATTCTCTAAACATTTGAACCCGAATTGTAACTTTTATTTGATTATCCATTTTCGTTCGTAGTTTGCATGGGTTTGGTTCGGTGAAAAGGCTAACGTGGAAATGTATTTGTCTAGGCGGATCAGATGCGTATGGTGCTCATGGCTATTTGTTTTATTCTGATGACCCAATGTCCAGGTAACCATTTGTTGTTTGAGTTCTGTATTGTACATGACTGTGAATGTAAAAGCCAACTTGTTGCTAGCATTATTGCGGGGGGCTAGCTAGTAGTGCTTTTTCCCGCCACACGAGTGCATTGTTCTGATTTATAAAATGGATGACGCAGTCTAGCCCAGCCCATTGTTCTAAATGATAATACTGTGTGTCTAAATGGACATGGTGTTTGTTTTGATTCCATTGATTATTTTATGTTACTCCACTATATGTTCACCATGATTGGATGTATTTGTATAAAACTTGGATATCATTTGAACATGATTGTTATATCTATTGACCAGAAAGAGACAGAGCTGCTGCTGGCGGATCAGATGCGTATGGTGCTCATGGCTATTTGTTTTATTCTGATGACCCAATGTCCAGGTGGAGAAAATAAAGACCATTGCATCCGCCAGAGTGTCCCCATCTTTCAAGCACAAACACAACGCAGGTTACACTTGCAGAACTAGATCGGGTTATGCCGATATATTCTGAGCCATGTTGAGGCATTGAATTATCTTTCTGCTCGTTGTTACTAAGAGAACCGCGTAGGCACTGGGTTGTTCCTTTGTCGGTTGCACAGCAACAACAACTACAGGAGCAACAGCAACGGGTGTAGAGCCGGAAGGAGCCTCTGTGCCATGGACGCATGCTACCTTAAGGCTTTCATACCGCCTTGTGCCCTTCAGTGCCACTGATTTGGGCCCTTGGCTTAGTGTTTTGCACACCTTATAATCGATGTACGTTGCTGCCATGCCTTACAGAAGTTATACTCATTTAAACTGATAACCTTCTGTTTTATATGCTAGGCTTGGGTTGTTTCTCTTGTTAGTTGCGCTGCAACAACAAAAAGAACAGCAAAAAGAAACGAGGCTTCCACACCTCCTCGTGGCCCTTCAGTACCACTGATTCGGGCCCTTGGCTTGGTGTCAGACACACTCCATTACTGTTGTTTGTGGGAAGCTCACTGCCGTTCTTGCAGAAACTATATCCGTGTAAACCAAAACCTTTCTACGTGTGGTTCCTGTTGGTTATGGGCAGCGCGCTGCCGTTCCAGCAGAAGAAGTAAGCCAGAAGGGGCCTCTCTGCTCGTGAGAGCAGACGCTGCCTGAGGCTTCCACACCCCCTCGCGGTCCTTCAGTACCACTGATTCGGGCTTGGTGTTGGACACACTTCCGGGCTAAGCATGTCGCAGACAGCCTGTTCCGTCGGCCTGACCCCCAGCAGTCAGAGTCTGAGAGGGGTGTCATTAGCTGACCAGGAATATACTGTTTATCTGAGCCCCCCTCCGCTGGATCTCCCGATGGGGCGAGGATTCTCAGGGGGGCTAAACATGCGCTCTTTCCCCCGTTGGGCTCATGTTTCCCTTTTTTGTTCAGCCATGGTCTCCACCCCCTTGTGGCCCTTCAGTGGTAATGATTTGGGCCCTTGATTTGGTGTCGAGCACACTTCAACATCAGGGATGTCTGAAGGTGTGCAGAATCCGGGAGCATGATGAGGAACCGCATGCCCCTCGTCTCGGGGTCCGTGAGGACATACACTTCCTGAGGCTCTGCCCCCCTTGTTGCCCTTCAGTAGTACTGATTGGGCCCTCGGCTGGTGATCGGGCGCACTTCAACATCTAACATGTCAGAAGGTGTGCAGAATCCAGGGCCCTAGCCACCCTGCAGTGGTGCTGTTCGGGTCCATGGTATAGGGGTAATTAAATGTCAACGCTCATTGTGTTGAAGCTACTACGCATATCAGCGATACTGTAGTACTTAAGATGATGTGGCAGGCAGCCTCCGTCTGTGAAAGCATACACTAACTGAGGCTCTTCACCCCCTTGTGGCCCCTCAATTGTATTGATTTGGGCCCTTGGCTTGGTGCTGTGCACACTTCAGCGGTAGCCACGTAGGCCCCATAACTCATGGGAACCTGTAGCTAAACACCCCGGCATCACCCTGATAGGTTGCCCACAGGGTTGCCAATGGGGTTCCCGGCTTTTGATACCGCGGTCTACTGCTAACCACCTGCGCCGGGCTACTAGGCCTCTGCCTTGTTGGCTTTGCTAGCCGACACTAACGTGCAGCATTAGTGTGTTGAAGGGATTACCGCAGGATACGTCTTCTGCTACCCAGAGTGATGCCTACATACCCAATGTCCTTTAGTGCTCAGCACCTTGGAGTCGGGGTACAAGCTCCAGTTCAACACCAAGCCCCCCCACTTTTGCGGGGTTATCCCAACTCAGGAGAAACGGGGCTACTGTGCGAACTCTCCCAGATGAGATTCTGGTGTTTCTGAAAAGGGAGTAATGACAACCCTGCCTTGGCAATGGGTTTTACTTTACATATTTCCTGGCACCTGAGATGGATGGAGGCTTCCGCCCCATCCTAGGCTAGAAAGGTCTCAACCACTTCCTAAAGTGCTTGCCCTTCCGCATGCTCTGCCTTTATATACTATGCGTATACTTCCATATCCCTATACACCGGGATCACCGGAAGTACCTCCGCTTTTCCTTCCAAGGCAAAGGGTACAATTACTTAGTCCTCCCCTTTAGCCTAACCCTGGCCCCAGACACTTTTTATGAAGTGCAGGGAGGCCACGCTGATCACACTCTGTCACTAAGGGATTCGCATTGCAAACTACCTGGATGACTGGCTAATCTGCGCTCCTTCAGAGGAGCAAGCCAGAAGGGATACAAGGTCAGTACTGGCCCACTTAGCCAGCTTGGGCCTGACCCTGAACAAGGGAAAAGAGGCCTCTCTGACCCAGAAAGGCAGCATGTTTTTGATGGAGAGTCTGTCCCACTTTGCTGCAGTGCGGCAGGATGTTAACGTGGTTGTAGGCAGGTCACTGCCATTTTTATACAAAAATTATATTAGTTGTAACTGATACTTTTCTGTTCATACTAACCGCGTAGGCACTGGGTTGTTCCTTTGTCGGTTGCACAGCAACAACAACTACAGGAGACAGTATACATTAGCCGAAGGGTGCTCAGCCTGATGGCTTTGTGCCGGACACAACTACAGGTGACAGTATACATTAGCCGAAGGGTGCTCAGCCTGATGGCTTTGTGCCGGGCACAACCAAGGTGGCAGCTGATTTGCTGTCCAGGGGTTGCCGAGAGCGGGGGAATGGCGCCTGCACCCAGACAGTGTGCAATCCATTTAGCCCCTCATCCAGGGAGGATGCTTTGTCCTCTACAATATCCCATAGTGGGCCCAGAGGGGGATCTTGAGCATGGATGCCTTGGTGCTCCAGTGGCCTCCAGCCCTGCTCTATGCCCCCCCCCCCCCCCTTCCCTCTCCTGCCTATGGTTCTGGCGAGGATCAGGGACTCAAGGGTACGAGTTCTGCTGGATGCCTCTAATTGGCCCCAGCAGACATGGATGGCGAACTTAGGGAGTTGCTAGTGGGCACCCCGTCGCGCCTCCCAACCCGAGTGGATATGCTGCCGCAGACCAGGGCCTGCTATGGCAACAAAATCCACAGCTTTACGACCTGCTTGGCCCCAAAATGGACTGGCCGCAGGGCCTAGGGCCAGCAGTACTGGTAACACTTCAGGCAGTGAAGCCCCCTCCATGAGGGCGCTCTACACCGGGAAGTTGGCAGAGGTCAGCCGCTGGTGCCACAATAACTGGTTTACCCAGTTTTGGGCGACAGTTCAGTCTTTTTAGCGTTCCTCCAGTCCCTCTTTGTAGAGGGGCTAGTGGAGTACACGCTAAAGGGTTATCTGGCAGCCATATCAGACTGCCATGAGTGTACTGAGGGCCTGACGGTGGGATCGCACCCCCTCACCAGCCAGTTTCCCTGAGGAGCCAGGCGGCTTTGCTCGCCTAGGTCAAACTCAGTCCTTTCGTGGGGCTTACAATTGGCTTTGAATCCCCTCACTAAGCCGCCCTTCGAGCAGGCCAGACTCACTCTAACCTTGAAGACTGACTTCCTGCTCGCTATCGCCTTTGCGAGGCATGTGAGCGAGCTGCACGCACTGTCCGTATACCCCTTCTGTATGCAGTGGGGTGACAGTAGCTCATCGGTCTCTCTGCTTATTAACCCCACATTTTGGTCTAAGGTCCTCTCACGGTCGTACATCTCAGGCTATGGTGTTGGAGGCGTCTCACCCTCCTCCCCACAAGACCCCTGAACAAGCCAGGCTGCACTCACTGTGCCCCGCCTGGGCTCTAGGGTCTTATACCTCCCGCACAAGTGCAGTGAGGAAGACCAAAAATCCTTGTATTGTTGTGGAGGGGCTATGCGGGGCTTCATCCTATTGTACATCGCTTGGCCCTCTGGATCGTCGAGATGATTCCATGGCTTACAGCAGCTCTTACGCATCCCCTCCCACAGGCGTGGTAGCTCACCCCACTCGGGCATAGCTACCTCCTGAGCTTTACTATGTGGCGCCCGCTCGCTGACATTGTGCAGCGGTGGCCTGGGCCTCATCCCCCCACGTCCGCCAGGTTTATCACCTAGGCATTGTGTCATTCACATTAGTCGCCTCCCCTGTCCTCGGGTCAGCGGCGCAGCCGTGAATATGATTGGGGTTCTATCACCGCGTGGTTATTTTCCACGTTTCTCACTTGAGCTTGCTCTTCTGGTAGAACAGCAGCCAATAGTGCATTTTTTACAGGATTCGCACTCATGCTATGACTTGCGATCCTGGTTACCCCACTACATCCCCCGCCTGACTTATTTCATATACAGTAACCCATACCGTGGCGTGTTGACCGGTATGAAATAGAATGTACGGGTTACAGATGTAACCCCGGTTCTATGAATACGGTCAACACGCCACGCGGTGTTGTCAGGTGGGGAACCTTGCGCCCTCAGGACGGAAATTGCTCTCAAGTCTGCAAAAGAGGTCGGGCGGCGTACAAGCGCCATATTTATGGCGTGACGTGGGTCCGCCCATAGTGGTGGTTAATTTGCTATTCAGTCTCCTAACAGCTCCTCCTCTCGACGAGGATGACCCATACCGTGGCGTGTTGACCGTATTCATAGAACCGGTGTTACATCCGTAACCCGTACGTTTTAGGCTATGAACCTCTGTACCCATGAGCTATCCAGACACGACTAAGCTTCCTCTAACCCTTACACCAGGGGTCGGGAACTAGAGGCCTCGCAGGCCGGTGTGTATGCATGTTTTTACTGGCAGCAGTTACCAATTATTTAATTAGCCCAATCGTTTATATGATCTGATATTTTAATCTACATATCCGCGATATGAACAGGAGCTGATGAATTTTTTTGTGCCATTATGCGTGTATTGTGGACTTTTATCGTTCTGTAATTTACAAGTGAATCGGTGATTGTGTGTATGACTAATTAGCTGATTGAGCCATGGTAACTGGTGGCAGTAAAAACATGCATACACACTGCCGACCCCTGCCTTACACTCTTCACAGCATACAACTCACAGACATAAACCACTATTTGTTCCATACATATGTTCACTGTAAACTTAGCATAGTGGAAATATGCAATGGGCATCATATTTGACTCGCTGGTTATTTACTCATTATTAATAATTATCTTCCACTAGAAGTGATCTTTTATGTTCCTAATGTCATTGTCCTTGTGGTTGTATTTACTCATTATCATTAATGTCCCCTCTTTTTCTGAGCCACAAAGACCTTCGTGATGGTGTCCATGGTCGATGACACTGCCTCTGTGGTCAGGCCTTTAGCTGCAGGGAAATTCACAGAAGTGCTCACTGCTCACTGAATGTGAGATACCAAGAAAACCTTGATTTCCTTTCTGTGCAGCAAGATCATGCCTGTATAAACCCACTCATGCACACACACATACACACAAACAAACAAGCACACACACATGATTCAGTAGGTAGAAGGCCAAATTAAGATTTCCCTTTATTTCAATTCAAAGAAGTTTGTTTTTAAATAACATTCTGTTACAAACAGCTAGAAGTTAATTTAATGACATATACAGTACATTATATATCTAATTGTCCTCTTTTCAAATAATTGCAACTGCAGAACATACATTTCTCTACTATGCAGAACACTGTACACACAAGCTTGAAACACAAACAAGGTACAGTATATTGAGTACATACAAACCTCTCAACTCTACAGAGGTGACAAACAAATTTCTTGTGACATTAAGAAAATGTATTTTAAAAATTTGCAAACATTAGACATACAGCTAGACCTGAGATTTCCTGTTTTCAGTGTTTGTCTTCACAACTAGGTAGTTTGTATGTGTGAGTGTGAGCATGAGTGCCCTACATTATTATATCCTACTGTAGCAGCTGTGTGGAAGCAAGCCAGCTGAATTACTGAGGGGATGCATAATTCCTAGCCCAAATGCAGTTTCTCACATTTACTGATCAATCATTTTGCCATATTAACAATTTTGTAACATGTCCCGAACCGTGACTTCAGTTTTTGAGAAATGTGCAAGATAAAATTTAAACCATTTTTGTTAATTTGGGGGTGCAAACATTATGAAAAGGAAATCGTTTACAGTGGAAGTCTCTTTCTTGCCTAGATACTCAAATCTGGCCCCCAAGGCCAGGAGTACTGATGTTTTGTCTTCTACCAGATAGTTAATTAATTAATGCTAAAAGAGCTCTAGGCACCCTGTAAGTAAAAGCTGCATTTTGATTTCTTCCAATCAATAACTCCATCATTGGCAAAGCATTTCTCAGTTAGCAGCGTCTATGGCTGCTTGTCGCTTTGAAATATTGTTCCCTCCATTTCCTCATTTTCTGTTTCAGTGTCACAAGGTGAGTTGAAATGCTTTGTGTCATTGTGATCCCTCTCTCTTCAGTCATCAGACCTCCACCCTCATAACCAACTTTGTAGGAAAATAAGGCTAGCAATATTAAATCAAACAGTCCATCTCTGATTTTAACGTTCTTACTCATGTATAGTGGCCTGAAATCTTCTGCATCCACTAAAGTCTTTAGGTTAGCTAGACAATCTTTAAAATGTGATGTCTTTTCTGATATATCCCAGTTTGATAGAGCCAATTTGATATATTTGCTCTTATATACAATATGCGTATATGCTCACAACTGAAGTAGTGTGCCTCAGGCGATGTGCTGTGTTGGGCTTGTACTGGAACTAACACTTAAGACAGTGGTCACCAAGCCTGTTCCTGGAGATCTACTTTCCTGTACATTTTCCTTTCCTTTGACACACTTGATTCTACTAATTAGCGGCTCAACAAGATCTCTGGGGCTGTATCAGAATCAGCACCCCTCCATACTATTAGGTAGGCGTGTTGAGTAGACAGGATGAAAAAGGCGTTAAGTAGGCAAAGGTTTCTCTAAATAAAGTACACTTTAAACTGTGACGGGTGCGTGAGGGTTGGACCTGAAATGCACGACTCAGAAACAGTGTTAATGATAAAGTCCCGTCAGGGCTTTATTAAAGGAATGTCCAATGAGCGTAGTCAAAAAGCAAGCAAAGTTTATACACAAAAAATCCAGCCAAAACCAATATATAGTACCGAGGGAGAAGGCAGTCTCAGAATCGGTACACCATGCAAATAGTCCAGTAACCACAGTAGCTGTCACCGGGGCAGAAGTACAGGCAGACGGTAGGCAGGCTCGAGGTCGAAGGCAATGCAAGAGTCAAGACCAAAAGTACAAAAGACAGCAGGAAAAAACTTGTGGTACAGGCAGGCAGTGGTAAACAAAAGAGAGGTCAAAAACAATGGTCAATAACAGGCTTGGATCGTAAACAAAAAGGCAGGCTTGGAAAATGCTCAAAAGTGCACTGACAAACAGGAGGCAACAATTTTGCAAAGACAAGACATGAACACTGAGCTTAAATGCAGGTGTAGACAGGTGCAGACACTTAGCTTGAGAGCAGCATGCGAATGGAAATCAGGTGTGGAAGGCTGACAAGGTAACAAGATAATTAGTACTCGTTAGTAATAAACTTATCCTGACCTAGCGTTAGTAAATTAGTAAATGACATGCACGAGAAACGTAAGGTAAACATGAACACATGGTTAGAGAGTTAGTATTACCCAATCCTGATCTAACGTTAGTTGATTAGTAAACTAGACACAGGAGGATGAAACAATTAAGGAAGCGTGAGCGACAGCAAGAGAGACAGAGAAACAGCATGAACGCAAGGCTGCGGAAAAACACGGAAATGTGTATGCTAAACAATGAACGGGAAACGTAACATGAATCAAATATAAAACGTGACATGACAAGACTAGAAAATAAATCGGAACAATAATCAAACATGAAACGTGACATGACATAAAAATGAAACGTAACAAGAATAAAACATAAAACGTGGCGTGACTAGACTAGACTAATTCATGAGAGTAGGAGGTACATATCTATAGGGCCATGTCAGAATTGCTCATACCATCTGTAAACAGCTATCAGTAGCAAGCTTGCTATTTCAAGAGAGAAACAGAACAGAAATGATCATTTATCTGTAACTTTTTTCAAACTCAAAGGAAAATGTATCATGTTGTTTTGTCGTTTTTAATTTGTAACAAAGTTTGTCATTTCTGATGTTGTATGTTCCTGTTTCTTTTGATGATGAAGTTAAAAAGTTTTTTCCCCCCTTCATCTTTATAGATTTTTTAAATGCAATACCACAAAAGCAATCAATGGGAGCCTCCCATGCACGACAAAGAAAACACGGGGTCGGGAGGGGAAACTTTGGAGACCACATGGCAAAACCTTGTAAATGAGGGTCACAAAAAAGCACAATATCAAACCAACTGTTCAAACTGGCAGGGCCGTGTGTCAAACTCTCTCAAACTGAATTCAGATTAATAGTGGGCTCTTGCCAGCCCTTCTGGATTGATATCCAACTTTTCAGACACCATTGAAATTCAAATTTTATATAAAAAGAGAGGTAACCCGTCCGTTACTTTGCAGGTCTTGTGGAAAGCATCTCTATTGTGGCATTGATTTGACTGCAGCTTTACTTCTCTTTAGCACTGGTTGTGGTTTTCTAGCCTTGTTAAACGCAGTTTAGCTAAAAGCATCTGCTAAATACCTATTGTGAATTTTAAAGTGATACAGTCTAGCCTGCCAAATAAAAGACCTAATATTTATGAGTAAGAATACAACTTTTGGGGCTGCTGGGTAGCTCATCCTGTTAAGGAACTGTTCTAGTGTAAGGACCTGTACCACACTCTGGTATCAGCTCTGGCCAGTAACCTCGCAGGGCACTGCTCAGTTGGCTTTAACATCACCCACTTTCAGACAGCCAGGATGATAGCGTCTCAATGCACACCAGTGACCGCTATGTGTGGTTAACAAGTGGTTAAAGGGGACATGAAGCACTCGGTAAATATGACCGTGCGTTCAAATCTCAAACCGATTTGCTGGAAAAAGAAGTTAAAATTTGCTTTTTTTCCACTAGGTCGCAGCCATCTTGGACCAACTGCAGTCATGACGTCACGAGGTTGGTTGGTCTCGGCTGTTCAATGTATTACTATGGGAAAATAGTTGACTTTCAGTGAGCTCAATGATGTATCGTGAGAAAAAAATAAAACAAAAAATGCACAGACAGTCTTTTTGTATTGTCCCAAGATGCTCAAATGAGTATTACCAAACAAAACTTAATTTAAAACTTAATTTAAATTTCCACAAACTGCTTTTGACCATAGCTACTAATCCTGTGGCCTGAGAAGCCGGCAACTGCAGCGCCGCTGCTATTTTCCCATCGTAATACATTGAACAGCCAAGACCAACCAACCAACCTTCTGCCCATTTTGCTTGGAGCTTGTTCATATTCTACAAACACGTTCCTCCCTGCTTCAAAGGGACCAACAAAAAGAAAAGTCGCTCCTCTGGCCAGGGGCGCTGTAGTGGGGGGAATAGTGTAACTGACCACCCAGGGCCCCAAGACGGGGAGGGGCCCTCAGAAGGCCTGGACTAAATAGTTTGCATTGGGAAGGGGGCGCACAAAGCCTGCTTTTGCACGGGGCCCAGAATTTTGTGCTACGCCCCTGCCTCCGGCTCTTTGTCAGATCTAGTGCGCACTGCAGAGTTCTGAAAGGAATGATGATTCAACATTGAGAGGATTGCTTTATTTGTGTGTGTATACGGAGCCAAATACCCTATTTGGGAAAGCACAAATAATACGTTGGAACAGATATTTTTTTCTACCCAAAGTTTTCCATTAATATTTGGATTTGGGGAAAAAAATTAAAATTTAAAATCGAGAGGCACTAATTTGGCACGGCTATCTATCTGCCAGAAATTTTATTAACTGAGATTAATTAACTCCTGCCACTAACAGGAGTGATTAACACAAATGCCCTATCAAAATCAGCATTATAAAACCAAACTGTGACTTAAGTCTAATGAATGAAACGGATAGTGGGTTGGAAACGGATATTTCTCTCGACTCCACCAGGCAGTCTGTCATTCATTTCCTCATATGGAGGGCGAAAGCGAGTGGCTTGCTAGCTACGCTTATTGTAGCTTGGTCTGCTGCAAGCGCAAATGTTACGCCAAATCTCAGTGCTCAACACTGTGCAAAGGCTAACGTTAATGCCAGTGGGCTCAGTCCGCAACAAGCACCGTCACTGCAGTCACACAAATGACTCAATCACACACACACACACACACACCCTCGCCTGCCGCTTCGTGCAACCAACAATCTGTAATATGTTTAACCATCGTGAATTTGGCATCGCATTTCACATAATAACCATTTCACCTTTCATTTCACATAGCACGAAAACAAAACGAGAGGGCAGGCTGAGCAAGCTAGGAGCAAAACAGGTCTGAAACCATTGAGGTGGGGGAGGGGTTCCAAGTTCATATAGAAAGAAAAAATATATATGAAATCACAACAGGCAGAAAGTTTTGTCATTGTGGAAATAGTTTTCATTCAAATGTATAATGGAATGGTTTCATGTTTTTATGTATTGATTATATATTGTACCTCAGATTTTTTCCAGTTCTTATCCAAATTTATTGTTCAGTATGAGGGATCTCTGTCAGAAACAGAGATTGGAATATTAGAGATCCAAGTGCAAGTAGTTGGGCAATCTTTAAAGTGTTCGTAAGAACACCACTAGTAACGGACAATAATCCGTAGTGGAGAAACAACTAAAAATGAAAGAACAATAAACCTCGCAATATAAACGAGGAGCTCGCTAAACGAGCAAAGCAAAGGAATAAGCAATAACGCTTATCTAACTCCGTTTGTGGAGCGAACGAACAAAGAAAACAAAAACTATAAGACCCCTTTAACTGGAGTCAGCGCAGTTAGAGCGCTCGTAGGTAGAAACGGTGAAACAAAGGAAATAAGCAGACACGCTTATCTTACTCCCGTTATTGGAGTGAAACGAAAGGAAACAGAACTCAAAAGACCCAAACTTATCTTGGGTAAGAGCACTCGTAAGTCAGAGTATAAAACGAAAGAAACGAGAAGGCCTCTGCTCTGAAATGAGAGCTAAACGAAACTTTCTTTCTTTCTAAAAACCCTACTTTCTAAACCCTTTCTTTTTAAGCTAGCTTTCTAACCAATTTCCTATACCTTTTTACCGGCTCGAATGTTAAGTGGAATAACATAGAAGCAACGAGAGAGGCCGGAAGCGGGGTATAAATAATGAGCGGAAATACCTACCAGGTGAACTCACTAATGACAAGGTGAAAGCAAAACCCGTGACGGAACACAGGAAAATCCGATAGACTACCGGTAAAGGTCCCCCAGTTAGGGGGTGGGGGGTGAGATAAATAAGTATAAAGTCCAGAATATAGTTCTTATAAAAGGTTTTGAAAAGAAAAAAAAACATGGAGAGGGGTGAATACTCATAAATTGCAATAGCAATAGATTTTAGACTAGAAAATATGACATTTGAAAAATAATAAACAGAAGAAGTATAGACTTAGTGAGCACAGCCCGGCTATTGAGACTGGGAGACTTCGACAGCCCTGTCTTCCCAGACCGGAGAGGTTGTGCAGGATTTAAGAGGTGGAGACAGAGTGTCATTTCCTTACAAAATATAAAAAATAGAGAGAATCGCAAACTCTGCCCTTCCCCGAAAAAAATAAATAAATTGTTCCTGAATGTGAGAGCCTCTCAAATCAGGTTGCTGTTCCTCCTGGGAGAAATAAGGGTGTAAGACTGGAATTGAGATCTCAGTGCACCTGGACACACAACAATCGGGGGTTGAAGTCTGTGTACTCTAGGATGTAATAAACCAGAACTTCAATGCCGTAAAACGTCTGCTGGACCATCAGGCGTGACGTTTATGACGGTCAAAGAATGTCTCCAGACGTCATGAGCTTGGACTGTCGTAACAACAAGCACACACAGGGCCATAGTGCCCCCATATGGCGTTATCAGGGCAGGTCAATTCCCTGTCCTTTAACATATTTTCACCCACAACACAACATGGCTATAGATTACTTTTGTCCTCAAAAAGCTTAAAAACATACAAATGTGATTGATACTTTTGCTACATTGTACAGTATACACTGGAACTAGTCTGGGCACTGGAACATACATTATACACTCTTTCCAGCGAGATAATTATGTATTGTTCAGTTTTTGAGTGTTACATTAGTAAATACATCAAGTTAATGTACCTACATTAACAGGGACAACTAGGGTGTAAATGTAATATTCTCAACAGGAATTCTGGGACATTTGTGGTATTAATATCAATCACATTTGAAAAACTATATAGAGATGGAGATTTTCATGGCAACACAAACTTAGACCTATTCATGTTTGATATCATTTTGATGGTCTTGGTGTGAGTGGTGCAATGGTCTACATGTCCTAAATGTGTAACATGGATGGAAGGTATATTTCATAAACACTGGCGTAAGCTGCCGTTGTGAAATTGTCCTTAGAAAAAACCATTCTGTGAAACCCCATTAGAAGGGGGGCTAATAGTGCTGACCAGTTTATGGTTTTACGACCGTCTGCAGCCAGATCAAACGCAGAGTTTGAGGATTTAAGGAACGGAAACAAACTAATCTGGGAAGGCTGTAACCAGTCTTTCCGCACATCGTACTTCAGGTCATTGTGTGTAGCAAATTGCCAGGTATGACTAAGTATTTTTCTCTGTACTGTATTTGAATTTGGAATGTTCAATCTGTAACTGTATATTGATAATTTAAGTAAGTAACCTACCTGGTAATAAATTAGTTAAACTTGATTTGTGTGGTTTCTGTGAATTGTGTCTCTATTACTGGATTTCACACTGACTGTGATAATGTGACTGCTCTGCTAGGCCGTAGCCAGTACTAGGAGGATTCTATGTTCAAAACCTCTGAGCACCTGTGATGGTGATATGTTCAAAACCTCTGAGTTTCTGTTTCTTAGTATTAAGAGGATTCTATGTTCAAAACCTCTGAGCACCTGTGATGGTGATATGTTCAAAACCTCTGAGTTTCTGTTTCTTAGTATTACGAGGATTCTATGTTCAAAACCTCTGAGCACCTGTGATGGTGATATGTTCAAAACCTCTGAGTTTCTGTTTCTTAGTATTTGGTAGATTCTATGTTCAAAACCTCTGAGAACCTGTGATGGTGATATGTTAAAAACCTCTGAGTTTCTATTTAGCTTGTCAGACCGATTCAGTGTGTCAGTCTGCCTCCCATATCCGGGGCTATCAGCGTCCCCGGTATAGGTAATTTCAACAGAACACAATTCCACTCGCAATCAAGCATACATTCTAAATTATAATATTAAATGGAGTCAGATAAACGAGTACAGAATCAGCGTTGGTGGCTGATGATTTACTGCAATATATAGAGGCTGTTCTTTGGATAAACTGTGATCAAGGTAGACCAGACTAAAAGCGGAAGTTAACGTGGTACGAGTATCTTTGATTTGTGGCCCCTTGTTAGCTAATCCCGTTAATCTAAAGAGCAGTCTAACCCGGTTGCAAGAATATTCATATTACTTCATAACTTTTCCCTTTTCCCACAGCAATAGCGGAATACATCACGCTTAAACCTTCGCTCCGAGCTATTCCCTCATTGGTCTAGCCGCGCGGAGTTTTACAATTTGGTTTGTAACATGATTTTAGTTGATGTTTCCAGATTTTACAATTTGGAGAACTCGAAATGATTTGTGTTGCTAATTCCCAGATTTACAGTTGGTGACCTCGACGTGATGAACCGTTGCTATTTGTGAGATTCACAAATTGGTGACGGCAACGTGATTCCAGGTTGCTATTTGTGGGATTTACCATTTACCTCCAAATTTCTCCTGCACCCGTGGCTAAAGAATCCTTTGCAGTTTGGCAGGATATTCCTTACAGGGAGTTTCTGGTCAGCTAAATTCCTGGTTCTTGATCCTTGGTGTGGTGAGTAACACAATTATCTTATGTATTAGCATATACGATAGAGTTGTTGTTGTTTCACCACATCTGGATACGGTTTAGGGGATTTACGTATAAATGCAAAGTTTTCTTTAACCTGTGGAATAGTGAGGTTGCAGTCCACACTGTCATATATATGCAATGCTGACGCTGTCATTGTAAAAGGCAGAAGTTAGATATGCAATTAGGTCACTATGATGACAATATATATAATTATAAAACCCTAGAATGGGTAAATTAAAGTTGATATATGACATATATATATATATGTGTAGGTATGTGTATATGTGCGTGTATAAGTATATGTGTACGTATGTGTAGATGTATGTATATGTATGTGTGTGTGCGTATGTGTATGTATATGTGTATGTATATATAGCTATATATAGATATATATATCTATTAGAACAATAGCATATGTGGCACTGCTCTAAAATCCAGCAGGCCACGCTTTCATAGGAAAGCATATCTTTAACAAACTGCAAGCCATTTTTGCAGAAATGAATAAATGGCTCATAAGGCTATTTTCATATTCAAACAGAAGTCTTCCTTCTGGAATTACTTTTTTGGCACCATATTGGTGTTTTTCTGTGTTTTTAATTGGTGTTTTAAGCTATACATCCGTGAAATCATAAAGCTAAAGTGCGGTAGCATACTTGCTATAAATATATAAATCATGCCTGGGCATGTCATGTAGGAAATGTTGGGATTCGCTAATATACCTACTTGGGTGCCCATTAAGTTAACTGAGGCATATTTATAAAATTTCATGGATGTATTGTTGTGTAAATTTCCCCTAGCACAAAAACATGTGTTAGAATGTCTGTCTGACGCCAGTGAGCCAGTTAATGTTATAAAATGAATCAAATGCCACCAGAGCTTGCACTTGCCTTAATTAGGGTCAACATCTTTTGTTCTTACAAGGGGAAGTGTGTATGACTACTAAGGGAAAGTCTTTCTAGTCGGGGCTGCTAAATGGTTTTACAGTTTGGGAGAATAGTTCTTCCTCAATTAAATAAATAAATAAATAAATAAGTAGAAGAAGAAGAAGCAATTTCTTCTTTAGGTTTACTCCATATTTGCCCCTTTCATTTAAAAGCTGAAAGTAGGGTCAGTTTATAGCAAAGACTGGCTTACTGGTTTCTGTTTGTCTTTTTGTCTCCTTACTTTCACTCTCTATCTGTCTTGTTAAATATTTTTTGTTTCTTAAAGAGAAGTGAACCTACATTCTTCAGAGAGTGTATGATTTTAGTTTTCAATAACCATAACCTGGATATATAATCATTGCAATGTAAATTCTGACATATGTGTGGTTATGCAAAACCAAAAGTTTTGTATATTTCAATTCTCTCCACTACATACTAATGAATAACTATTTCATTTAATCTGTTTGCTGTATCTGGAAACATGTTTTAGAAAGATGTGAAATTTTCTTGCTATGTGTAGTATTTCTGTGAATATTAATAGCAAGTGTCACATTCATTTTAAAGTGTATATGTCACAGACTCCATGATGCGACAAACTCAGAATATTACCCAACTCATATACCATAAAATATGTTTAGTGTGTTTTTGTGGTATTTTTACTTTTACACTATCCTTTTGGATATGGTTTTTAATACGTAACCTATAATGGCGCATGTACATAGTAACATTTTGAACACCTGTCAGCATATGTGATCCATTGTGAAAGAAATGATGAAATCTCTGCATGGCTGCAGTCACAGCTCGATGATTTAATCTCAGGATTCTGCATGGTTGGCAAATCTGGTGGCCACTGGTTTCCAACACCTCACCCATAGTAATAAAACCATCATTAGGGCAATTAGGTCTGAAGCGCAGGCGCTTCTCACCAGCAGCCATTCACTACTCAATTAGACCCGTACCATCGAGCGTGACTTAGCCTGCAGAACATATGCACAGGACTTGTTTCAATGTTTATGATGTTTACTGGAACTAAATGTGCCGTTATGTATTGGGTTCTTTGTTTCCTTTGCTTTGATTCACCCAGACTAAGTGTATCCAAATTCCACTACCATACGCTCTATTGGCGTAGTAGTGAAGAATCAGGTCCTTAAATTAGATTATTTAACAGGATACATTACCATGAAGGGCACTGAAACCATATTCACCACTCGTATGTGTTGCCATGGGACCTACAGTTCTATAATTTGTACCTGTAATACCCTACAATCTTTTTCCCACAATAACACCAAGCTCATTACTGTTCAGTCCTTACACGGTCACGCACATGCAATCCAGGTCTCCCACACGCAATGGTGCGTCCTCAGTAAGACAAACTCCTTCACCTATGGAGGTCTGACCTGACCAGCCAAGCACACTTTCTGCCTGGAAGTGACGGAAGACTTTGCAGTGGGTCAGATCAACATCCTGGGGGGAGTTCCACTGGAGGTGGACGTCTCACCGTGGTGGGCGGACACATTCTGCGAGCAAGGAACGCGGGCCCTGACTGACCTAATGGACTTGGTGCAACAGCTGCCCCGGGGCTGGCTATGGGACTAGAGTCACCAGCAGGGTTCACCCAGCCAGGGTGTAGCCCAGTGACCCCTTGGGACTGTGTTCTTTTTGTCCCACGGCGCCAGAGGGGGGAACTGTAAGACTGGAATTGAGATCTCAGTGCACCTGGACACACAACAATCGGGGGTTGAAGTCTGTGTACTCTAGGATGTAATAAACCAGAACTTCAATGCCGTAAAACGTCTGCTGGACCATCAGGCGTGACGTTTATGACGGTCAAAGAATGTCTCCAGACGTCATGAGCTTGGACTGTCGTAACAACAAGCACACACAGGGCCATAGTGCCCCCATATGGCGTTATCAGGGCAGGTCAATTCCCTGTCCTTTAACATATTTTCACCCACAACACAACATGGCTATAGATTACTTTTGTCCTCAAAAAGCTTAAAAACATACAAATGTGATTGATACTTTTGCTACATTGTACAGTATACACTGGAACTAGTCTGGGCACTGGAACATACATTATACACTCTTTCCAGCGAGATAATTATGTATTGTTCAGTTTTTGAGTGTTACATTAGTAAATACATCAAGTTAATGTACCTACATTAACAGGGACAACTAGGGTGTAAATGTAATATTCTCAACAGGAATTCTGGGACATTTGTGGTATTAATATCAATCACATTTGAAAAACTATATAGAGATGGAGATTTTCATGGCAACACAAACTTAGACCTATTCATGTTTGATATCATTTTGATGGTCTTGGTGTGAGTGGTGCAATGGTCTACATGTCCTAAATGTGTAACATGGATGGAAGGTATATTTCATAAACACTGGCGTAAGCTGCCGTTGTGAAATTGTCCTTAGAAAAAACCATTCTGTGAAACCCCATTAGAAGGGGGGCTAATAGTGCTGACCAGTTTATGGTTTTACGACCGTCTGCAGCCAGATCAAACGCAGAGTTTGAGGATTTAAGGAACGGAAACAAACTAATCTGGGAAGGCTGTAACCAGTCTTTCCGCACATCGTACTTCAGGTCATTGTGTGTAGCAAATTGCCAGGTATGACTAAGTATTTTTCTCTGTACTGTATTTGAATTTGGAATGTTCAATCTGTAACTGTATATTGATAATTTAAGTAAGTAACCTACCTGGTAATAAATTAGTTAAACTTGATTTGTGTGGTTTCTGTGAATTGTGTCTCTATTACTGGATTTCACACTGACTGTGATAATGTGACTGCTCTGCTAGGCCGTAGCCAGTACTAGGAGGATTCTATGTTCAAAACCTCTGAGCACCTGTGATGGTGATATGTTCAAAACCTCTGAGTTTCTGTTTCTTAGTATTAAGAGGATTCTATGTTCAAAACCTCTGAGCACCTGTGATGGTGATATGTTCAAAACCTCTGAGTTTCTGTTTCTTAGTATTACGAGGATTCTATGTTCAAAACCTCTGAGCACCTGTGATGGTGATATGTTCAAAACCTCTGAGTTTCTGTTTCTTAGTATTTGGTAGATTCTATGTTCAAAACCTCTGAGAACCTGTGATGGTGATATGTTAAAAACCTCTGAGTTTCTATTTAGCTTGTCAGACCGATTCAGTGTGTCAGTCTGCCTCCCATATCCGGGGCTATCAGCGTCCCCGGTATAGGTAATTTCAACAGAACACAATTCCACTCGCAATCAAGCATACATTCTAAATTATAATATTAAATGGAGTCAGATAAACGAGTACAGAATCAGCGTTGGTGGCTGATGATTTACTGCAATATATAGAGGCTGTTCTTTGGATAAACTGTGATCAAGGTAGACCAGACTAAAAGCGGAAGTTAACGTGGTACGAGTATCTTTGATTTGTGGCCCCTTGTTAGCTAATCCCGTTAATCTAAAGAGCAGTCTAACCCGGTTGCAAGAATATTCATATTACTTCATAACTTTTCCCTTTTCCCACAGCAATAGCGGAATACATCACGCTTAAACCTTCGCTCCGAGCTATTCCCTCATTGGTCTAGCCGCGCGGAGTTTTACAATTTGGTTTGTAACATGATTTTAGTTGATGTTTCCAGATTTTACAATTTGGAGAACTCGAAATGATTTGTGTTGCTAATTCCCAGATTTACAAGGGAGTGTGCGGCATTAGCAGCCCAGTGTATGTTAACACCTGCAATAACCTGAGGGACAGAAAGTGATGGAAGGATAATAATAATCATATGTACACATTATGTATGGTATTGTATTCCATAGTTATTTTCTCCCCTGTTCCATTGAAATGTTTTTAGTTTCATATGCTTCAGCGACATAAGTGTATACTTGTCATGCCAATAAAGCACTAGAACTTGAGAGAGAGATGCAGAAAGACAGAAAGAGGGACTGCGGAGTCTGTAACAGACGGACGCTGCCGTCCAGGCCTGACTGAAACAGCTGGCCGTGCTCTCTGACTCTCTGCAGCCTCATTAGTGTAATCCTACAGAGCTGAATTTGCTGGCTTCGAGCGGGGTGGACTGACAAGTCCAAATTGAATAGTAATTTCTACATCATTCTTTTAAGGGCGGTGTAATCGCCCCTCGTGCATACAGTCATTTATTTTACATGGAGGAGGCTAAGCAAACATATTTCACAGAAATCCATGTTGTGTTTCTCTGCAGGGGAGATGATAAATAAACAAGTTTTTCAAAATCCTGCCTCGATTTCTTAACTCTAGTTGGTGTTCTTCATCAGAGCAGGAGTCTCTGTACTGAAGCACGTTTCTCTATAACTATAATGCTATAAACCGTGTCTCCCAAAAGCTATAATAGAAATACTGCACAAATTGTTTTCGCTTTCAAAATCTGGATCCAGTCTGATTAATTATCAGATTGAAGTTTTACAATTAATTGGAAAGTTGTGAAACACTTACATGTTACCATAATTTTTTATCATCAAATTTGAACCGCTACAGTAACCATGCTCCTTTTAGCTGCTCTCCTTTACCCATTAGGATATGTGGCAACACTTTACTTTAAGGTCGTCTGACTGTACATTCACAATACCTTAGAACATGCAATACAAAGCATTTTTTATGTTTTTTGTTTTGGAATAAGGTTTATGTATGATTATTTCCAGGCTTGTTCCTCGTATAGAGCTGATTAGGGAATTCTGGAGACCCACTTTAAATCAAGAATGCTATTCCATATAATGTGTGTCAGTAACAGGATGAGAGCACAACTGTTGTTGAGAGAGGTGGTGGAGGACATGAATGGAGAAAGCATGTGTTCTTCATGTTTTATACTATAGCTCTTGGAGAATGCATAAAAAGTAAAGTACTCTCATTAAACAAATAAACTGCTTTAATAAATGTTGCTAATGATTATCAAAAGATCAAAAAGAAATCTCGTTAATTAGTGAGTACCTCCTCCACCCAGCGCTCATTGTCCCGGTCTAGTTAGGTTCACATCTGGCAATCAAATCCCACTTCCTTTGAGCATCTTAGGCAGATCAAGTTCTCTTTTATTAATCATACTGTGGTTCAGAGAAACTGTTGCACTGTTAGCTTTTATGCATATCATGCTAATTATAAGGGAGGGCATCAGAACTCCACCACCTCCTAGCAGGAGGCAGTAAGCAAATACAATTACGGTTTATAATGGACACATGCTGAACCCCAAATTATTTCCTGTTTGTATAATTGCTGAGTTCCTGCCTTGGCAGGAAAGACTTCATCTAAGAAAGCAATCCTGAAGTGCTGGGTGGAGCACAGGGCAGGATCCGCCACTTTGAACAGCTGGACTGAGTGATCACACTAGATCTCACAGTACTCTGAATCTATTTAATTACTATTATCTTTTTATTCTCCCTGTGGTGCCAGGAAGGGAGAGTGTGTCTTGTCCTTCAGGGTGCAGTGTCCGCCCTTTCACTCACAGGCAGTGTGGCAGCTGAAGCTCAGTGTGATTAGCCCAGCTGCTACCCATTGCCTAACTATTGGGCCTAGGGAGGCTCGTTTCTGCATGGCAGCTGTGGCTTTTTGTGAGATTAAATTTTTTTTTTGAAAACTTTTTTCCCTGCCTTGGCCTAGGGAACGTTTTCTTCTTTCTTGTTTTAAGAAGTATTTCTGTTGTTTTTGAGTTCTGAGATATAATAAAAGGCAATAAGCCAAACTGTAGTGTATTGAGGGTCGAATTGTCACAACTGAATTGTCGTAGTTCATGTCGACATCCCCCGGTGCAGGTGCACGCTGGGTTATCGTTGTTCATTAATCCTCTGGTGTCGACCATGTCGCCGGCGACATGGAATCGGTGCTCATACGTTTTGTTTAATTACTTCGCTCTCATTTTGTCTAGTAACTTACCGTAAATTGCGCTGTGAAGCATAGCCTTGTAGCTACAACTAACCAGAGGTTTCGATATCGACGAGCCAATTGGAGGCATTTTTTTGAGCAGTGGGTTGCAAACTACTTTGCTACTCGTCGTTTCCTACACAAAGGTGATAGACTATAGGCAGATCCTTTTGCAAGTATATTTATTTACCGTTTGTGAAATGAAAACAAAAATACTAAGGTTGTTCTGTAATGCTAATTTTATGCTTTTGTGGTCATTTTGCCATAAATATAGTCTCCTAAAAGGATCTATGATAAAATACCACACAGGACCAGTTTATGTTGAAAAAAAGATATGCAACACCTGATAGTGCCATATAGGCTTACATATATGTAATATTAACTATCCGAGGGTACCAAAAAATGGGGAAAATAGCCTTAGACCCCAGATTGTTAAAGATGTTCCAAAATGGCACAGGTTTCGTGGTTAATACGCAACAGTAAAATTGGCGACGAGGATAAAAGTCGGACGCGCAGTGAGTACCGAATGGCTCAGTTTGGGAGAATAGACAAATATAAACCCGGCACGGAGCCGTGTTCGGCGTATATTGAACGTGTCAATTTTTCTCCCGTTGCTAATAATGTCAAGAACGAGAAGCAAGTGGCTACTTTGCTAAGTGTAATGGGAGCAACAACATACGGGGGTTTGAGGAATTTAGTCCAGCCACTAGAGACCGCCAAAGTAAAACTTAAGACTTACACAGGTGAGACTATGGCTGTTATGGCACAGTTCACTGCTGCAGTGCGCTTCAACACACCATGCCCACAAGTGAACTCCGCCCCATTGCCTAAACATCACAGACTCTTGCTCCGCCTGAGAACAAGTATTCACAAATTGAAAAGGAAGCATTAGGGTTGATTTTCGGAATAAAAAAATTCCATCAATACCTATGGGGGGAAGAGATTCAAGCTCCTAACGGATCACAAACCCCTGCTGACATTATTTGGGGAGCACAAATGCCTCCCTGCAATGGCTGCTGCGCGCATCCAGCACTGGGCCATAATTCTGTCAGTTTATGACGACCAGATCGAATACCGCGCTTCGGAAGTGATGCTGGTACAGCAGCAGTGTCAGAGAGCATCCATGTACTGCTTGCTAAACATTTGCAAGAGGCACCTCTGAACACAGGTCAGGTTGCCAGAGCGATAAGCACAGATAATGAACTTTCCGACGTCTACAATTACGTCATGGAGAAATGGCCTGACGTGGTAGGAGAGAACCTCAAAGTCTTCTCCAGGCGAAGAAATGAGCTGTCAACAGAAGGAGGGTGTGTTTTATGGGGCACAAGAGTGATCATCCCGGCGAAACTCAGAAAAGCTGCACTGAGAGAGCTTCATACAGCAGACCAAGGGATTGTGAGCCCTGGCCTGTAAATACAGTGCCCTCCACTATTATTGGCACCCCTGGTAAAGATGAGTAAAAAGGGTTATAAACAATTCACCGTTTTGTGAATTAGCTTAATCTCACACTGAAAAAAATCAGAAAAATCCAACCTTTAATTGAAGTACATTTATTATTTAAAAAATAATTCCTCATTAAGAAATTATTATTTTTAATAAAACCATGTGTGCCACAATTATTGGCACCCCTGCATTTATATATAGAATAATATTTTTTTATATTTGGTCATATATTCTTTGCATGCCATGACTTCCTGATATCTGTGACCCAACGACATCAAAAGACTCTTGATATCTTATTTTCTGGTACTCTTACAAGCGATACTATAACATCTCTGCATTTGAATGGATCTCTATGGGAATTGGGGGATGGGATTAGATTTAGCTGTAAATTACACTGGAACAGTATGGAACACATGGTTGGTAAAATGGCATCAAGTCATCAAGGGTCTGACGTATCAAAAAAGCCTTAAACCACCACTCTGCTTTTTTTCACAAGCGCACATTGGCTGTGCAAGCCTTGGCAACTAACCAGAGGCTCCTAGATCTCCCAGCACACACGCTGAAGACGGATGTCACCGTTCGTTGGAACAGTGCCTTCGACATGTTTTCCCACTTCCTCGAATAACAGCCTGCTATCGATGCTGCCCTTTTGTCCCCCCCAGGTTAGTTTGTGTTTGTTCATTTAGATCTATTTAGCTATTTCTATTTGTTGAATTCAATCTCTACAATTGAAATACTTTTCTATAAGCTCACATTTCATATTTGGTCTTATATTCTGTCAATTTTTAAAACTAATGTTAATTTTTTATCATTTTGATAGGTATGAGAAAGTGGTGCCACTGACATCAGCACACTGACTGAGACAGATGTAATCAATTGTGAGGAGGTCGTACAAACCCCTCAGGCCAATGGAAGTGGCTACGAAGATCATGTCTGAGTAGAAGAACCTATACAATCTCCGTCATTGCTCCGCTGCAAGCCCAGCTGTTTAGCGACACAAGCAACATGATCGGCGATTCTCCAGTGGTCAGGGAGATCAAGAGCACCATTCACCGAGATCTCCAGGAGAGATACGACACAATGGAGGAGAAAAAAGCCCTGAACGCTGCTGCAGCTCTCGACTCGAGATTTAAAACTCTGAGGTTTTTGTCCCAAGATGACTTCCAGGACATGTATGCCAAGGTGGTGTCTGAGGCTGCAGCAGGCCTACAGGTAATTGCATGTTTAAAACAATTTGAATGTAGGCTCTTTGTGCATTTTTGTTAGTTCAGGCTTGAGTTATAAATCGGGTAGGCTAGACTTGGTCTAACTGACAATGCAAGTGCTTGGGAGGTTACTACGATGGTATACATACAGTATATTATCTATATTATTAAAAGTGATACTGCTTTCTGGAGGTTACATATAACCTTGCCATAGCTACAGCTACACAATAGGTAGCTCAGGAAGGAAATTGTAATGTTAAGATTCAAATTCTTATTTTGAAGCATTCATTGAAAATAGTGATATAGTTATGACTCCATCTGGCGAGTGGGAATCTGGGGGCTCCTAGTTTTTAACGATGGCAACAAGTTCCCCAGTCCTTGCCTCTGAAAAGCAACCCCATTCGTAGGATGCTGCCACCACCATGCTTGACAGTACGGATGGTGTTACTTGGGTTGTGGGCTGTGTTTGTTTTTCCCCAAACATAGCACTTGGCTTTCAGGCCAGCAAGCTCAACTTTAGTTTCATCAGACCACAGAATCCTCTTCCAGAAGGTCTCAGGGTCTGTAAGATGGCTTCTGGCAAACTTAATGTGCTGAAGAGATTGTTGATCTCTGATCATTCTCTCCTATTTCAGCCAATGAGCTCTGAAACTCTGCCAATGATGTAGCTTGCTTCTTTATCACTTCTTTGACAATTTCCCTTTGCATCCATTTGCTTAATATGGCAGCACGGCCTGATCTTGGTTGTGTCTGGGTTGTGCCATATTTTCTTTTCAATGTTGTCACAATGGGCTTCATAGTGCTTCGAGGAAGGTTCAAAGCTTTGCAAATTTTTTTATGACCTTCCCTGCCTCAGAAACTTCATCTTGAATTTCCATGGGCAGTTCCTGATCTTCATGACAGAATACTGATCTGATCTGCTGTTTCAGCTGTGAGACCTCGCAAATGTAGTGTGATCCCTCAAGAAAATGAAATACATATGGCCCAGTTTACAATATTTGTTCACAGGGGGTGAATATGAGTCATTTTCAAGATTACATTTTTACAATTCTGAGGGGGTGGGGTGAAAGCACTGTACAAACCCACATCCACACTCGTGCATACGCGCACACGCATACGCAGACCCACACATGCACACACTCTCTCAGCCTGACGTGACGTGAGCGTTTCCTGTACTGCGGTGTCTTTTTACTCTGAAAGCTCTCCACAGCTGCACTACGCAGAAAAACCACCTGATCACTTCTCCGAGGCATCACGGCGGTCTGAGAACACCAGCTTGTCCGAAGTGAGCCGAGGCCACATTCACAAGGCAGGAAGAGTGGAAAAAAACCATACGTGTCAAAAAAGAAGCTGATCGAACTACGCTCCACAGCCTGTGAGCCCAATGGACCTTTTCATACGAGATTCTGATGAACAATAGCCTTCCTGCACCGAACTGCAATTTTCCAGTCCAAAAGTTCACGCTTACTCAGACTTAATTGTAATAATTAATTTTGATTTTGAGTTTTATGTTGATTTTCAGCCGTCACCGACATGAACTTGCCACGTTGAGCTTGCAACAAAAGCAAGAAATGCTTGTTTCCAAGTCAAAGTGAAGAACAATCCTTGTCTAGTGAAGGCCAATTTTACCCACAGAAAGCATTAGCAATGATAATGCCTTTTGTAACTGAATTACACATAATTTTCACGGTTCTGTGCTGGTTTTCTTGATGGTTCTATTTTGATAAATAAGACCTTCGTTGCCTGTATCTCTCCAGTACTATATTGAAGAAGTGGCGTTAGCTTGCATGATACACCCTAATACCTCCGTGACGTTATTTTTTCTAGTATTTTACATAATCTTATAAGTATTGCATAACCTCATACAGACAACTGATTCTGAAGGCTCTTATGAGGACATGTATAGTCAGTCATTTAATTTCTTCTTTGTTCGATCAAATAACAAGTTAGATTTAGATTACAGGAATTTGAGAATTAACAGATAACAAGGCCATGCTGTAAGAAGGGTTTTTATTAATGCAGTCTTAAGGAGTACTGTATTTAAGGCCGCTGACTGAGAGGGGAAGCACAGAAGTGCATGGAATTTAGCTTTATTGTTTATTGTCTGTACAGTATTACAACCAGTGTTTGTACATACATAACAAAAACGTATATGAGAAATCCACAGGTCATGAGTTAATTTAAATTCATTATATTATCTGGGTATTTATTTAGAAGCAAAAGATGTACATACAATAGCCGATGTTGCATAATTACGTTCTGTTTAACTTTGACCTCTTATGTAAACTGCCCATCCTATAAAAACGAAATTAATCTTATTAAAAGATGTATTGTGTCCTTTTTGTAGAACGATCAGAGAACTGGATCTATTGTATTTGCAGTTTTGTATAATTATTTCCACATAGTCTACTGCCGCACAACAAAACTGAAGACATGAAATGCTGTTTCTTCCTTTATGTTCTTATAAATGTGACGCATTAGGGCCAAGGGTCAAAATTATCTCGAATCATCTGAGTCCAATGAATTTTCCCAGAGAAGCTACTTCAGTTGACAAAACATAACTCCTCTTAGATGTTTCCCTAGGGGAAATGTGTGGAGAAAGTTAGTTCCTGCTGATATTTGACACCAAAATATATTTTTAGTGACATGACCAACATTTCTTGAGTAAATGCATTGGACATAATTGCTCCGATCACAAAATTGAATTCAAAATGTAAATGTGAATTCAGATTTTTTTTTTCAATCTGTGCATTTTGCTCCCTCTAGTGACAAAAATACAGTAACTTCCTCCAGAACACTTAATTCTAACCCTTCTGCAAATGTTGGATTCAAAAGAAATGTCACATTAATTTATATTCATCTGATTAATGTGAGCTGAGTGAGCGCACGCACCTGGGATGTGTCCGAATCAAGGCCCTTGCTATTGAGTATGCTTGTTGAGTACACTGGATGAGAAAGTTGTTAAGTAGACAAAATGTTCTCTAAATGTAGTGTATATACTTTCTCTGGGTTTTCGCTGATAATATTATGGAGGATATTTTTTGCATACCACATGTCGCGTACTAAACAGTATGCCATACACAGTATGCTAGTACACATGATGCAGTAGATAGGGCTCTAATTTGGACACAGGCCAAGTGCTTAAAGGTATGCTCCTCTCCACGGTATGGGGATGAGACTAGGGCCGTGACCGAATATGATCCCTACACCCTTTTGAGGGTGCATATTTGAGTCTGGGGGCACTTCAAATACCAGGATGAAATCCTTATTTTCAGGGTTTTGTTGAGGGAATTCAGGAGCACACTCATCCACAGAACTGTGAACTCATCTGACAATTTTGGGAATTAACCCGGAAGTAAAAATGCACAAGACATAGACCGTACATGCATATCTATGGTACAAGAGCAGGTCATATTACGAACGACTCTCTTTTCATTCATAATCTACACTTTATAACCATCGTCATATCTTAACTGATTGATATTCTCAGCACTGTCAACTGCATTGACTCAAAGTCGATGCTTTTACTGCTGTGCCACTGTAGCACCTTGAAATATTCTAATTTCAGAATCACAATGTGTCCAGTTTCTGAACAGTGCACAAATTCACCTCATATATTGCAACCAGTGGCAGAGATATAGCCTCGATAGTGCAGCTACACTGGGGCCCAAGGTCTGAGAGGACCCCCATCGCGAAGAGTGGGCCCAACTTCAATAAGCCCGTTCTTGCACAGGTCCTTACATTTGAGATATCGGAGAAAACATACTTTAGTTTTCAAAGAGTTACCTGTTTTATATATCCTTAAATAAGCATCATCTCATCTCCGTCATGATTACACTTTCTTTGTACAAAATAAATCGTATCAGTCTGTGATCATATCAAACCTAGCCTATGCCTATTCTACAGAAAACGTGGCCTATATGTAAACTATTCAATTGAATAATGTGTGGTCATATGCAAAGATTCCTGGGAAATATGTCTGTGTATGTTGTTGTCCAATGTGAAGTGTCTGTTTGTAAGTATGCAGAATGATGTCATTGTTAGCTAGTTTTGGCGGTGAAACTTTAAGGTCAGCTAGCTAGCTGAGGAAGAGAGCAAAAAGGAGTCATAGCTACAACTAAGCAAATCAACATGCCTTATAAACACAAAAGTGGATCTCAAAAGAGAAAAGAGAAAATGGACCAGGTGAAAAAGGTAACCAAGTTTCCAGAGTTGGATGGCTTTTTTAAAAGCAGTCACCAAGTCACAACTCAACCGTGGCAAAACGTCTGACAACTACAGTAGGGATATCAATAACCTTTCCTGCTCAACTACTGCTGATCCAGGACCTGTTTTAAAACGGAGTCACTCAACACAACCTCTGTCTCCAAATTTGCGATGGTTAAACTTTATGCAGGTTTTGACTCTATCAAATTGCTACCTAGCTAACTGGCTAGCAAACTCCTAACAGAGTCGGGAAATCTGTAAATTAATAACAAACAAATTGTACAGCTTTGCCTACTACAATGTGAGCCGTTGTGCCAAACCATGCCTCCTTTCTGTGCTTTTTGGTCAGTTGTGTTGTGTAGGCCTAAGCAAGCTATAGGTCTAGCTAGTTGGGATGTTGTTTGTTTCGGTTTTTGCATGCGGCCGAGCACTGTCCGGGTTGAGCAATGTTTGTGGTTCTGAAGTCTACCTTGATCTATTTTCCCAGTCGCCTAACTCAACCCCACATGACACATTATCTACTGTGAAATATCTAGGCCTAATGGTGCAGCGTGTGTGAGTGTGCCTGCATCTGAGGATGAGAGGGGGCCCATAAACAATCTTGTACAGGGGCCCGTCGTAACTAGCTTCCGCCGCTGACTGTAGGCCTAACTATATATCTGATGCCTTTTCATTGTGCAGACTAATTCTAAAACAGTACTGTTCTTGAATTAATTAATTTGTTATTATTAAATTATTATTGACTACTGTTCATGTTATGGCATTTTTTATATTGAAAAATAATATTTTATCTTGAAACCAGTGAAACCAAATATTTTGGTCATAATAAGCTTTTTTTTATGGTTTGCTGAAATAATTATTTTTTTTATATTCACATTTAGAAATTGTGCCAGCTGCCATGCTTGTTTAATTTTTTTACAGTTTATCTGACTTTTCATGTGTCCACCTCTCCTCTGGTAACATTGAGGTTGGTTCTGCAGGAGTTTACACTATATCCTAAATCAGGCTGAATATCGTTCAGTTCATTCATCTCATGAGCAATGGGGCATATGAGCGGTGGCTGTATATGCAAATTATTGTAATTACGTCACTCAAACATACACATTAATGTATGTATTGTGTCATCTAGGTGCATGTAGCAAAAAATCTGAAGCTCAGTGCTTGCTTTCTCTGAGAATGTTTTACAATAGTCATAGTTCCTAGCTCAAGCGTGTTAGATTAAGCTATGCCGCTGCTTTCAAAACAATTTGAATGAACAAAATGTGACAATTAATGACAAAATTACAATAAAGTGAATTACCCTGGTGTACTCTCCAACACTGTTGGACTGATGGTGTTAAATGTTCTTTGTTCATTACAAACCTGATCTGGCCATTTCTGCGATCACCAATAAATAAATAAAATTTAAATATAAGTCCTGAATATAACACTGAGTCAAAGTTAAGGGCATGGAATGATTGAATCCAAGTGTAAAGGTTTTGCAAACTAAACATCTGCCACCTTTTTTCATGATTTCTGTCTGAATACTAAAACCGAGTGAACTGTAAATCTCACTTGTGCAGAAAAAGCACCATGGGATTCTGTCACTTTCTTTTACAAATCCTTTGCTTCCAACCCCAGGGGTCCCTGTGTCTGAAAACAGGACAATCCCCTTGTGACTTTTTCAGACTAAGGTTTGGCGCTTCGCAAAAGCGAAATAAGGTTTTAGTGGCAAAAGGAATTCATTTCTCAAGGGCGCCCGATTCAATAACAGCAATTTCAATGATAAACTCCAAAGCTATCCAATACATTTTTATTGTCCGGCCACCGACCCGAGGAAGGCCTTTAGTGCCAACCACGTTTGATTCAGGGCAGGGCCTTGATGCATGTTAGAGAGTAAGAAGCAGCAAGAAGGGTGCAAGAAGCAGCCTGTTCGTGGTTTTGAGACAGATAAAGATCTGTGGTTTCAGAGGAGATGATAGAGATAGGTAGACTACTGAAAAAAAGCACTGTTCGAAAAGTAGAAGAGGAAATGGGCCGATTGTGTGGAACTGTTGTTGTGTTTAACTGGGAAGCTGCAGATGCTTTTTGGATCAAAATTGTGCATTGATATGTAAGGTCGTAATTAAATATGCTGCAGTAATACCTGGGAAACAAAAAAAATGTTTTTGAAAAGCAGGCGATAAATTAAGTGGACAAAGGTGAATGTAGCCATGGACAGCCGTCTTTATGTAAGATCCATTGCTTTTTGAAGTAGAATATCTTGTAAAATGTAACCTTCTCTTCTCTTTTCTCAAGAGCCACACCACTTTTGGCCTGTTACAGTTTGTAGGCTTACAACCTGTTATTACAGACCAATCCTCGAGTGACGTAGATAAAATTTTCTGTGTATTGAATGGCCGTCTTCATTTATAAGAGGAAGGTGTAATGCTCAAGAATATCTCTCAATTTGACGAGGGATTGCACACCACACACACCACTGTTTTGATTTCACAAGTAATGTTGTCTTTATTATTATATAATTATGATTCATTACACTTACAGCATAAATAACCAACACAATGTACATCATTCAGTTTGATAAACAGATACGCAGCTTGATATACATACATTCAATGCTCTTAATTGGTCACTCCAGAAAATTATGTGTCATAGCAAGAGGTGTACCAACAGTATTGTACCTGGGATACGAACCTATAACCTTCAAGTCAGAGTTTGATCACCACTGCTACATGCAACTGGTTTATTTCTATCAATAGGCTTTTCATGGTGCTGATATATAAAAATGCCCATGAGTTTTATTTTTTTACAGCTGAAAACATAGTCAAAAAGCAGCTATTCGCAAATAAACAAAAAATATAGGACTTCATGTATAATGCCTCATAATTTAACATTTGGAAACGAATGAATGGCATGAAATATCGCTAGGGAGATGGGGCATTGAGATGAGTGTGGCAACCGAGTGTAGCATTCCCTTATGCGATAGAGAATTGTTTTTTGTATACTGCGACGTGTTTTTTATTTGCTGCACCTATATTACAGAGAGCGCACCTACATTCAGGTACCCAATGAGGGTGGGACGTATCAGTCCAAACTCCAAACCCCCGTCTACCTGCACACACACTGTGGGAAAAGGAATGATGTGCCAGAGTGATTAGGAGGATAGTTTGAGAGAGCAAAAGTTCCTGCTAGGAGAGCACAGTCCTAGCTAGTCATCCCCATCTGGGTCAATTCTGCGGGGGTCGTTTTAGGGGCAGGGCTCCTTCCTCTCCTTCTGACTTTCCTTCCTCTCCCTTCCTTCCTTCTGTCTTGTCTCCTCTTCTTTTTGCAGGAAGATACTTTTTTCGTTGCATCCGTCTCTCCCTTTATCTTCACTTTCTTCCTCTCCTCCACCTCTTCCACGCGCTTCTTTACCCAGCCTTCCTCTGGGTTGGCACATACCGTCTTCCCCTTCTTCGTCCTGAACCTGGAAACACAGAGCAGACCCCTGTTAGCCCGCCGTGTCCAGCATTCAAACGTGATTAATCACGTAAAGCTTTATCACCGCCACCGAAACCGCCAACGCCCCGAACCGCTTTCTGACTGCATACAGTCTTCCCCTCAGGTGTTTTAAAGCAGCACACACGGCGCGCAGTAAAGGTCATAAAGCATCCGAGATATTATTTTAAAAACTCATGCTCCACAGCCTTAGGGAAGGGACGTGTTGAAGACACCTTTTATCGCTGCTTTTATAAATGCAGGACTGTCTCTTTGTTCCAGTTCCATAGGTGTCAGGTGGGACGGTACAATTCACATTTTTATGCTTAGGAGATGGCGAGGATAATATCAGAACTCACAGTCATGTTATTTTAAAAAGGATGCAAATATAATAATAATAATAATAATAATAATAGCTTAGAACTGATATTTCTTCGAGTATCTGTACTTACACAATGGCATTCACGGGACACCGTCCTTCTTTTTGTACTGTGTAGTCAACAATTCTTTCGAGGCACAATCTTGTCTTCGAAATTTTCAGACAGCAATCTGAAGAAGGCCCATTTGCTGCGAATGAGAAGAGAAAATGGAGTTTGATTTAGTGCCGTGGCTACAACTGCTATTTACACACAATTATGGTCTCTGTAACATCGTGGGAGTATACTTGTGTTGCTACTATGTCAAAGATGCTGAAATGGTGAAAGCACTTTACTTTAAAAAATGTTAAATGTGCACGGCTACATGTCACACACTACTGTTGGCTACTATTAACAGATATACATGCGAAAGTTACATCTATAATTACTATTGCTACTACTACATTGTCTTCTGCTAGTATTACTAATGCTGGTGTCACTGCAACTAATAGCATAGCTACTATTACTGTTACTGCTTCTTCTACTTCAAATAATAGTGATATTACTACAGTATTACATTATTATACATACACATAATTTCATTATCAGACAGACATAGCATTACATTATTATCCATATGCAGTATTTTATGTATAATAATGTAATACCCCCTCCCTTTTTCGTAAATGTACTTAAGTGTATTTACACTAACAATAATTTATTCAGCTCAATTGTTTGTTATTAAGTTGTACCTCTCTCAAGGGTACCATGAATTTGAACTTCCTGCAAACTACTGCCACCAACAATACTGCTATCACAATACTGCACTGCCCATCTCTCTTCTCTCACAGTACATACGCCTGCTCCTCAAGGCTGTGGTGCTGAGACTTACTGGCTGAGACGCGGGGAATCCATGCGGCGGCACAGAGCAAGAGGAGCGCGGTGGCTGCAGCGACTGAGAGCTTCATTCCTCCAAGTGACCAGGGGTAGCAGTGAGTGTTCACACCCTGCACTCTGGCCTTTTACAGAGAGTGTGTCGGGGGGGGAGTCTTTCCTACCCACCCCCCACCTGGCCACAGCCCCGCTGCTCTAGCAGGTGAGCGGAAAATATGAGCTATTAGTGAGCGCTGTGGTTGGGGGGGTTAAGGGGGCTTTCAGCTCATGCTGGTGAGCGTAGAAAGATGCACAATGATGCAACACTGCACTGGCTTGCCCTCAAATCAGCTCTGAACACCTCTCCTGAGTATAAAGCATATGCAGTAATGTGAAAAATAAAGTACACCCTATTTCATCTATGTTTTTACACATTAGGATATAGCTAATGCTCATACAGTTTTCAGTAAGTCATAACAGTAGATAAATATAAACTATAAAAAAACAATGCATAACAGATTTTACATAACAGATTTGGCTTAATTTAAATTAAGCCAACATGCAGAAGCCATGTGAAAGAAATGAGTGCACCCTTACTGCTTACATATCAATTAAGAAGGTAATTAGGAGCTGCTAATCAAGTGCACTCAATTAGTAGATTATCAGCAAGTGCTACACGGTAAAATGTTCAGTGTTAAAATAACTCTTACTGCATACATGTGGTCCCTATTGGACTCATATAAACTCAGTGTTAGTGTACCACCTCTACATAAACGCAGAAACTTTGATAGTTTGCTTTGGAGCATTCAGGTTTGTGTTAACACAGCAAGCCCAAATAAAATATACCTGTGATATATCTCAGAGAAGCCGTTTCCAAACAGTATGAAGTCCATCATTCCACAATTTTACAATTGGAAAGATTATTTACAAATGGATACATTCAAGACAATAACCAGTCTATACAGGAGTGGTCGTCCCAGCAAATTCACCCCAAGATCAGACCATATGACGCTTTGAGAAATTTTGAAACACCCAAAAGCTATATCCTCTGGACAGACGAGACCAAAGTGGAGTTTTTTAGTCGTAGTACACAATGCCGTGTTTGGCGAAAACCAAACACCGCATATCAGGACAAGCATGGTGGTGCATGGAGTGATGATTTGGGTGAAGACCTGGACGCCTTACAATCATTGAGACGACCATGAATTCCTTCTTGGGTGCCAAAAACATGTTGCAGTTCAAAAATACTATTTATTGAATTTTTATTGAATGTCCCTTGTAGTGTAGGTTTCAGCATAGTATAATATATGGTCCTTGAGATTAAAACCAGAGACTGATAAATTGTTGGGTTTTAGGAGACTATACCAGAGTATTCTAGAGGAAAATGTGAAACCATCTGTCTGACAGCTAAAGCTAGGCTGATAGTGGATCATGCAACAGGACAATGATCCTAAGCACACCAGTAAATCTATGCTTGAATAGCTGAAAGAGAAAAAATCAGGGTTTTGACATGGCCAAGTGACAGGTGTGTTCCGTAGGTTCAACAAGGCCATGTGTGGACCGACACCTGTATGTCCACTGGACATGTTCTTAATTGAATTAATGGCTCTCTCTGCCATGCCATTTGACTGAGGGTAATGGGAACTTGAGTATGCGATTTTGAATCCACCCTTCCCTGCAAATTGAGCCCCCTTTCAGCACTGGCAATAGGAACATGGTCTGCAATGAGGTGATTGGCTATGCTATGTCTTGCAAAGACACCCTTCAGTTTTACTATCACAGTCCCCGATGTCTTTTCTGACAGATGTACATTACATTACATTACAGTTATTTGGCAGACGCTTTTATCCAAAGCGACATACAATAAGTGCATTTTGAAGGTCATTGACACAACTACAAAGCAAATCCAACAAAGCACAACTTTCTCACAACGTAGTTGCTATTGTAGAATCTGGAAACAGCAGCTGAAATCACGTCGGGGTCACCAAATGTAGAATCTGGAAACAGCAACTGAAATCATGTCGGGTTCTCCAAATTGTAAAACTCCGCAATTACTAGACCAATGAGGGAATAGCTCAGAGCGAAGGTTTAAGCGTGATGTATTCCACTATTGCTGTGGGAAAAGGGAAAAGTTATTTAGAAATATTATTATTTTATTTACTCGTTTATCTGACTCCATTTATAATTAGAATTTAGAATTTTGGTTAAACATGCGTGGAGCTCGGAGTGGTTACACTCAACTCGCCCTTAGGTACCACCATTACTTCAATATATGTTTGCCGGAATCAACATTATTGCTGAAGCTCAGTTCGGTGGCGAACGCAGAGGTTGGGGGTCTAGCCAACACAATACATGATATTCATTTATCATAGATAGTTGCGAGCCCAGGTCCGAGTGCATTTAAAGGGCTCCTTAAGGCGAATTTGACAAGAACTGGCGTAAAACGCCCATGGGTTCTCTTCACATCAAATCACCAGAACCAATACACTACCAACCCTGTTTGTGGGCAGTCACTTGTCTGCCTACCCAACTTGAGAACGCCACGTCTGTACCAGGCCGCTGATCAGTCGGTCCTGGGTCAGAATTGTCCCCCTGAGTCTTCAGTCGTAATTTAGGCTGAAAAGGGTATAAGATGGATGAGAGCCACGCACGTTAAATATAAAAAGAATTGGATAACAGGCAGGGAGGTCATTAGCTTGGAACGCTGCAGCTCAGATCATGCAGACAATTGAAGCTGGAAAAAAGGATTAAAAGAAAGATGCAGTTGATGTGAAAACATGGTAATTTATTAATGACAAATAATCACTGGTTAAAACTGTGAGAGCAAACACGAACACATTCAATGCCTATAACTAAACACAGGATAACATGCTGCCAAGACAAATAAACATGAACAAGTTCACAAACAAAGTATATCACCAAGTGATTCCGTACGGTGTGACTACGGTACCAGGAGAACTGTTAAGCAGATTCTCCCATATGAAAATGACCTTGGTGCCACTACAGCACCAGGAGACCTGTTAAGCAGATTCTCCTCGAATATCCCTTTGGGATGTCCTTAAATGCAGTACAGCGCCGGTATGCACACTCCACAAGTCCCTTTGTTTGTCCAAATAAGGTCTGGCAGGAAGAGAAGTTTCACCACCCAGGGACCCCCCTCCAGGGAGAGAAACAGAGTCTACCTCTCCCAATCTAGTGACAGTAATAAGACTCTTTGAACGACGGCGCGTGATCTTATGATCTTCTCTATCATATCTAGATATCAGGTGAGGTCCCGGTGATGGCCACTCTAGGTTCCAGACACTTATATGGACAAGCACATCCCTGATAACCTATACAATCCTCCTTTCACATTCTTTATTTCTCCCCCTCCTATACTTTCACATACCACACACTTAAATTAGTATTATCCAGGTTCACCACATTTATCATATTATCCACAATTACTTTATACCTCCACAATTACCAACCTACATGCACATACATATGATTCAATATACATATACAGCTTTGTTTAATATGTTCACCATTCAGTCCAGAACCTAGGCCGTAAAAGACCTGTGAGCCAGCCTGAGTTCCCGGCGTCATTAGAGATGCCGTTTCCTTCTGATGTCCAGTTGTAGGCTCAACCCCAGCTGTAGTTTACGAGGCCGTGAGAGGTCAGAGGAAAAGGTTCTCAGGCCACCAGGTAAATTGTTTTATTGCACCCTCAAGGAAGTCACCACCAGCTGCAAGGGTTTAGGACTGATAACACCTTTTTCAGTCTTACACTATCGCTAGTAATCAACAGAATACAGTCGGCTATACATTCTAAGCTATAAAATAGCAAAAAAACAAATAGGAAATAAAATAAACAGAAAGAACGTACTATATAATTGACCCTATATGTAGTTATTCAAAGTGAAGTCTGAAAAAGTGTGTTTTCATACCACGACGGAAAACAGACAGTGTTTCAGCTGAGCGCAATGGAGCGGGGAGTTCATTCCACCACTGGGGAGCTAGAGTGGAGAAGCTCCGCAGTCGGGACGAGCGAGAGCCGTTAACCTGTTAGTGCAGAAGCAAATTTGGGCCAATTTTCGCCTGTTTTGCACTGTTCTGTTTAGGCCTTTATAACTACAGTTGTGCTCACCACACACACTTGTTTAATGGCTTAAATTGGAGAAGACCCCTGTACCTTTGTGTGTCTTAGATTAAAATAATAAAATTTCATAATCTTCATATAGATTATGGGCTGTAAATGCACAAACTCTTTGCAAAAAAAACAAAAACGAGGTTGTCATTCTTAGTTTACAGTACACTTCTGAAAGGAAAAGATGTAAAACAGGTCATATTTTACTGTCCTGGTGCACACACCACTTGTCAACATGTGTACAGAATTTTAGGGGGATATGTAAATCTGCTCAGGTTCCATAAGCTAATTTGTAAACAGTGTATCCTGGTGTCCCTTAGGGTGTCCAAATCTATCCAAATGGATAAAATGTGCATCACAGTAAATCAAGAGATAATCAGCTTTTTTCAACAGATAAAGTATTCTGACTCATAAAACACATGTTTGTATCAACTAAATGAGGAAATTTTCATTTTTTTCCAAATAATTTGGGTTTTGATATATAGGGGTCCAAAAACCTCTCCGAAAATGAATACAATGCTTTTTTTGTCCATATGAAGCATTTTATTATGTTCTTTGAGGTAGTAGGATCATTACAATCACTTCACATTCAGAGGGTGATACATTTATTAGCTCCAGTTCAGTTTATGGTTCCAGAAATGTATTTCTTTCCCCTGGTACACACTGAAGTCACTGATGTGTAGCCCGTCTTGCTGTCAGCCAGGACAAATAACTTGAAGCCCCACTTTGTTGGCTTGTCCTTCAAGTATTGTTTCATCCCATGCCAAGCTTTTGAGGCTACCATGCGTTCATCAATGGCCAGGTTCCGATGAGGGTGGTAGTAAGCCCTGCATGCAATCAGGATCTGGTCATGCAAAGGCTTCAGGCGAAACAGGCCATAATAACCTGCTTGGCCTTTCAGCTGGTCATTGATGGCATCTGCTGTTGTGTCGCTCATGTGGAGGAATGCACAAATGGCCTCATACCTGTAGCCCGGCATCACACTGCAGGGAAAGGGGTGCTTGTGAAGCCGGTTCTTCCTCCATAGGTCACGGGCAGCAGATGTCTTGACAAGACCCAGGTACAGGACGATGGACAGATATTTTTGCATGTCCTCAGCATCCACATCAGGCCATGGTGTATGCAGTCCCTGAGCATGTTTACGGGCTGCGTTGCCATTTGTGTTGTCACAGAGGAGCTTGAGGACATGTGTGCTGAAGAACAGCCGAAAGAGATCCAGGGGGCTGTAGGCTAGGGATCTGCGTGTTTAGTCGACTAGTCGATTAAACGTTGCTACCCTCGCTAGTCGGCACCAGAAATACTAGTCGGTTAAACTTATTATTTTATTAATGTACACATTTAAATTACATATTGACAAAATTTGCACTGAAATTTCATGTTTTCCTGGTCAAATGTTGCTTTATAAAAAAACGAGCATCCGATACTAATGTTAACAACGCCGGATTAAATTATATATTTTTTTTAACTAAGGAAAAAAACTGAACGGATTAGCCTGTTTGCCCTGCAAGTTAAACCAGCGAGGTGGAAAGAGTAAGTAGGCCTACCGCGTTGTTGAATAGCCCAATAAAACTAATCTAATGTCACGTCGATCAGAAAGTGATTAACGGTTTCAAATGGCTCTTATAATATACGCAATATTTTTCCGGACAATGTTTAACCTTATAGATTAAATTGTGCTCAATTTTGACTGTTTTCTGAGTGTTTTCTTACTTTTAGATTAGTCGACTAGTCTAAATTTAAACTTCCGTTTCAACGTCAGGGAAATTAGTCGTTAGGAACATCCCTACTGTAGGCCTGCTGAAGGTCTAGCTGCACTCCTGGGGTCCTCTGGGGGCAGAAGGGGAACTGATGAGGCTCTTCATCCTCATCCGCCATGTCGTGCCATCCGTCCTCAGACTCGGGCTCCTCGCGGTGAGCAGAGACAGCAGGGCCTCCTTGACCTCGTGACCAGAGTCCTGCGGGGATCAGGAGCAGATTTCTGCCCTGAATTATTTAAAAGAAAGCAAAATAAAAAAGTGCACAATAAGAGCCACATAGTGTACTATGTTGTGAAATCCAAAATAAAAATGCTAGGCTTTTCCAAAAAAATAAAATAAATGCTACATTTGACATGGACTGCGATTCAGATTTACCCTAAATTAAGTTAGTTTACTTTATTTCGGTCATTAACATTTTCTTTACAAAGAGGTGTGTAGAAAGATATAATTCAATAATAATAAGTAATTTGACTGAAAATGTGTACCTACCCTTCTTACAATAACAACAAGTCTGTTCAGTAGAATCTCATGATCTATTGTATCAAAAGCTGCACTTAGAAGTACAAGAACAGACACAGAGTTTTGGTCGGCTGATAACAGTAAATCGTTAATAACTTTAACCAGTGCCGTTTCAGTGCTATGGTAGGGTCTAAATCCTGACTGGAATAATTCATGGATATGACTTATGCTACCATTTAGCCACAAGAAATTAGATAATAAATGCTATGTTTTACATGACTACTGTGACTAAAATTCAACCGATGCACAAATAAAGTTCTTTTTAAGTTAATACAGTTAATACTTACATGTCAACAGCCACATACATCTTCGCCCTGTGCAAAAGCATTTTCGACAACAGTCTATGCTTTCAGCCTCAGATCCACTTTCACTCTATCCCTCCGACGAACTAAAAACTAAAAAACGAACTAAAAATCTCCTCCACTACATCCGACAGGGACATATATTTTTTCGCCATCATATATATATATATATATATATATACATCCTAAGCTTTCTGAAATGGTACGGAATTGCTAAAGGTAGATTTAACTAGCTGATCGCTATCCATGCGTAACACACGAATTGTGATCTAAAATGGCTTCCGGGTGTTTTCAACAAAGGGCTGCGTTACGCGTGGATAGCCATCGGCGAGTTAAATTCACGTATGGGAATGCCATACCGTTTTAGAAAGCTTAGGATGTACTCTATTGGACGAAATAAGTGTCAATCGAAATAAAGTTCGTTTGAAGGATTGACCAGGGCTTCTTTGAAATGCGATCATTTGCGCACGGCCATTTTAGAGTATGGACACATGTTGAGAAAAGGCTTAAATGTTAAAAACGGACCAACCAAGGCAAAAAATAACCTCAGATTCTTGCATGGGACATCTTAATCTTTATAACCAGAGGTAAGGTTACGAGTTTATTTAATATTTTACCGGAGCTTTTTATCGCAAAAGAAAGTTATGTGGTGACGAGCAAACATCACTCGTTTTTTTTCCTGTGGAGTGAGTAAGCATGTTGACAGTTTTACTTGTATGTATTCAGAATCTTGGAAGGTGTTTCTTGCTGCTGTGATAGTAAACGATTTTTTGGTGATGAAATAAAAACTTTAATTAACTTGCAAATGTGTTTAAATGTCTGCTATCTTACATGTGGTCGGGTCCATTGTAGATGTAGTAGTAGCTACAGTGTAGCAGCATAGCATGCTACGTTCATGAATTACAAGCTAATGGTGGCAGATAGAAACGTGATATTTCGCACGCTGATAGGATATTAAGTACTGATTATGATCATATGCGGGTTATGGTGATAAATATGGTAATATCCATATTTTCGTAACTTGAATATCACGAGCAACGTATTTATGACGTGTCATAAAAGTAGAAGACGCGTGCGTCTCTGCCACTAGGGGGCATGCACAAACAGGTTAACATGGAGGGAGGGAAGTGCAAGTCGCCCTGCACCAGCAGAGCGAAGTGGTCGAGCAGGAGCGTAGTGCTGGATCAAGTCCTGTAGGTAGGAGGGGCCTGACCTTTTGGCTGCAGTGTAGGCCAGGGTCAGAACTTTAAGCCAGTGGAGTGACCTCAGCAGGGGGGTGACGTGTGTGAACTTCGGGAGGTTGAACACAAGCTGAGCAGCCGCGTTCTGGACCAGTTGTAGGGGCAGAATGGTGCAGTCTGGCAGGCTTGCGAGAAGGGAGTTGCAGTTGTCCAGACATGAGGTGACCATGGTCTGGACAAGGAGCTGGGCGGAGTAGGTGGTCAGGTACGGCCGAATCCTCCTGATGTTGTACAGGAGGAACCTGCAGGACTGTGCCGTTGCCCTGATGTGCTCTCTGAAGTCCAGCTGGTCATCCAGGACCACCCCCAGGTTTCTTGCAGAGCAGGAGGCGGTCACCATAGTGCCATCGACGGTGATGGACAGTTCTAGAAGCGGGAAGGTCTTGTATGGCATGAAGAGCAGCTCAGTCTTGTCGAGGTTGAGCTTAAGGTGATGGTTAGACGTCCACTCAGAGATGTCAGCCAGGAAAGCAGATATCCTCTCTTTAATCTGTGGGGTAGAGGGAGGAAAAGAGAGGAATAGTTGGGTGTCATCAGCATAACAATGATAAGAGAAGCCATGTGAATTAATGACCAAACCAAGAAACTTAGTGTAAATAGAGAACAGCAGAGGACTGTAAGAAATAGGAAGTACGTCTTCGATGTTCGTTGAAAATGACAGAGTTTATTCTTCGTAACAGCAGTTGACAGAGATACAGCAATGCACTCTGGATTCAGCGGAGTTAATCTGAATCCTGTTCTCTGAATTATATCCCTCTAAATACCATTTTCGGGCTTTGTTTTCTACAGGCAGGAAACAGAAATGTATATTCAAAAATGATGTGATTGATTTAAGGAAGGATTGATTTAAGGAAGCCATTGTCTGGCTCCCTTAAATAAATCAGTCTGTTCCTCAGTAGGGGGTCTGAAGGTGCAACTTCCCGTGGTCTAACCAGGAACCAGTCTATTGTATTGCTAATCTAATTTCCTTGGTTGGAATAGGCCTTGATCACTCACTCCCAGCTGCTATTCTATAATTGAAGACTATGCCTATCAGTGGCGAAGAGTCACTGCTTACACTTACATTTTAACCTTTCATTGTATTTATGATAAGTTGGTTGATTCGGCTGGCAGTGTAGTTGATTTGTCAGTGTTTGAGTGGGTCACATAGATTTAGAATCTTACAGGACCCTGTACAGATCCCTGCGGGATTCCTGTAGAAAGAGGATGAGGTGCAGAGATAGAGCCTTTCCAGGAGACTTGGTAGGATCTATCTGTGAGATAAGATCAAGATAAGTAAACCAAGAGAGAGCAGTTCCAGAGATGCCCATCTCAGCCAGTGTTGAGATCAGGAGTATGTGGTTGACCGTATCAAGCAGACAGGTCAAGGAGAATCAGGACAGAGGAGAGGGAGGAGGCTCTAGCAGTGAGCACCTCCATTTAGAGAAGTGGTCCGCAATCAAAAGAAATTAGCATTCTTGGAAGTCTTCTGCGATTGCGTATCTGGTAGGCTACTGCGTAAAGTTTTTTTGTGATTGCTGGGCAGTTTCTCATGGCAGGCAGTGCAGGAATCAACCATCGTGTGCATGTCATTTGTGAAACCTGGTCAGTAAATGACTGCTTTGGCATGGGCTAATGAGCGCTGTATGCCCTGATGAGATGTGTGGGGCCTCTTGTGTACATTTACTCTCAAGGCTCTGGAAATGTCTATGCACTTATCAAACATGATGAGTCCATCCTCTATCTAAGGCAAATGTCTGATGAGCCAATAAGGTTGAGCTTTGAGCTGTGCTCGTCTCTTTGTATCTGGCCAGCCTCTGTGGCTGAACATAGCTGTTGCACAGTGGCTGGTGCTCAGTGACTACATAGATGACCTTTTCTTCTTGAAGACCACGCTATTCTGGTGAAGCAGTCTGGGGCACTGCCCTGGACAGCATATCTCCAATCAACATCTCTTTCCTTGGTGTGTAGATGATGTTGCTGTCATACTTTTGGATCTGAAGCAGCTTGCAGATGTGCAGGTGCCTTTCCAATTGGTTTATTTATGATGGCTTCCAGTGGTTTGTGATCACTGTGGACTGTAACTGGCACACCATAGACATATTGATAAAATTTGTATTTTTTGAATTCATGTTTCATACTGAAATAGGGAGTATTAATTATACATCTTTGTAAGATATGATGTAGAATCCATACAGAGTGATCTACCTCCACTCGATTTTAACCGTGCCATATTTCTAATGAGTGGCTATGGTTACATGCAGCCTAATAATCCGTTAATAGGACTAATTCACACCACTCTGATTTAAATTCCTTCACGTAACGGTGTAGAGTAAGCCGACTACCGACAAACTGATTACATTTTTAATCCGCTTGAAGGACCTGGATCATCTGTTATTTAATCCATTCAATAGGAGAATATTATCTTATAAGAGCCATGTAAACACTTAATCATGTTACGATCCGCTCCGCTCCCCGTCCCTTCCTTGGTGTTTTCCTCTGTTTTCCCTGAACCTGATTGTGTCATGTCTGCGTTCATTGCCTGATTGTGTCTACATTGCACATTATTACTTGCACCACATCTTAATGACACAATTCACACCTAATTGCTTTCACCGCATTCCTCACGTGGTTTTCTAATTGTCAATCAATTCGCTGATCTCGCACGCATTTCCCGCAAGCTGCAGTTTATCAGCTCTAATGACACTAGTTATATTAACCGTGCTGTTCCTGTGATTCCTTGTCAAAGTATTACGGTCCTTGTCGCGTTTGTACTTGTTTCCCGATTGTCTAGTTTTACTAGACACGAGCTCTACGACCCAGGTCTGGATGCCACACGCCCTGATTTCCCTGTGTGGATCCTGACTCTTCCCCCGCCTGACCCTGCGTTGCGAACCAGACTAAAGACCACTCCTGGCTACTTCGCCGGTTCCTGCTGGATCCTGACTCTGCCACCGCCTGACCCTGCGCGGCGAACCTGGCTACAGATCGCACACCCTGGTTTCCCGGTGTGGATCCTGACTCTGCCACCGCCTGATCCTTCCCATCGAACCTGGCTCAATATCGCTCCTTGCGACTTCACCTGTTCCTGCTCACCAGTTCACTGTGGGTTCCACAGTGGACATCGTCCTTGTAACCACAGAAAATAAAGACCCTTATTTTCTAATCCCTGTCTCGTCGTGCATTTGGGTCCTTCCCTGCCGGTCTGTCACAAATCAAGTCATTCTATCCCTGAAATTAGTTGAAATTGACCGTGCATGCGTGCGCTCCACCTTCATCCAATACGAAAGGTGGTGGTCAAATGGTTTCTGTTTAAACCCCTTAGTCAGAATAATAATTATTTTTGCTAAAACAATAGCTGAGAAAATGCTGAATGCTGTAAAAAAGACGAATAACCAAAACTGGACTTTTGAGGAGACCTGAGATGTGTTATGATCACAAATAAAAGAAAAAAAAAGGTTTACACTGCATAGGTCAAAAGTTAGTTTAATCCAATTGTGTCAAAACATGTAAACAGATACCCATATTACCTCCGTTGTATATAAACGGGTACAACATCAGCATACTTCAATCGGGTATATAATTTGATTGCAGCCTGCAAATAAACGTTTCTCTACAAAAAACTACAAGCCACAATGCTGCAAGCAGACATGGGTATTGTGTGGTCCAATATCTATTACTTTTTGGTTTCACAGGTGCACTGAACTTTAAATGATTTACATTTGACCGGATGTTCAACTTAAACATCATGTCTTTTTCCATCCTGTGTTTCAGAACAAAGTCTTGATGTATAGTTGGACATGGAACATATAAGAGAGCAATGCTGCTAACAGCCTTGCCCACTGTTTTTGTACAAACCCCTCCTCTCTTCCTCCCCACCGCTTTCCTCTCAGAAACCGATGAAAGACCATCATCTGCCCACTCCTTGCTCATGCAAATGTGAACTCAATCACACCTTTCGCACCAAAACCATAAGAACTTTCGTATCTAAAAATATCTCGTCAAGACAAGGTGTAGGAGAGCATGTTTTTGCCACAGCAAATCCAATGTGTTCTGACACATCCCCCAGCAGAGCAGATCTAGCAGGTAAGAGGAGCGAGGGGATTGATATGGATCCTTCACAGTAAATTCACAACAAAATGTCCAGTGATAATTCAACTCTAACAGTGTTGATTCAACTCTAGCAGTGTGCATATGAGCCTACTCTGGCCAGATCAGGCTCATGTGTACACTGTTAGAGTTTAATTAACACTGGACATTTTACTGTGTTCTAGAACTTCTTCCAAACGTGGCCTAAGTGCTGCAGACTGTAGCAATGCCTGGAAGGCCTCTTTTTACTGTATTATGTGAAGATAAATATTGTGTTCAATTGTGATATGAATTTTGTCATGATACAATACTCCTTATGTATTAGTCATGAGCATCACCGTGGAACAGTCTTAGCACTTGTGCAGCGTTGAGCAGAGTAGGTGTTCAGAGGAAAACCCATCCATTCAAGTCTGAGTGCGTGAAAAACCGACATAAGTTCCACAGATCGGTTAACCCCAAAGTGGCTAACAGCGGTCACAGCACCTCCCACTGTACATTAATTTTCACTAGTGACTCACAATGGTAGAAAAACCAGGGCCCAAGGATGGTCTTTTCCCACAATGTGACCGGAATCTAAATTTAAAAATGTCCAAATATGTACATGTGACATGTGTGTAAGACTGAAAAATGGATTATCAGTCATAAACCCTTGGAGCTGGTGGCAACTTCTTTGAGGGTGCAATAAAACAATTCACCAGCTGGCCTGAGAACTTTGTTCCTCTGATCTCACATGGCCTCGTAAACTACAGCTGGAATTGACCCTACAACTGGACATTAGAAGGCATTCTGCAGGATGTTTGTTCCTCCTAATGAGGAACCCAGGTTTGTTCACAGGCCGTAAAAAACATGGGAACCATCACCCAAGGCTCTTGGACTTAATAGCTTTTGGACTCTATTGACTGAAACAAAGCTGTATATGTATCTTGCATCATATGTATGTGCATGTAAATAATTGTGGATAATATGATAAATGTGGTGAACCGGGATAATACTAATTGAAGTGTGGGGAATGTGAAAGTATAGGAAGGGAAGGAATAAAGAATGTGAAAGAAAGGAGGATTGTATAAGTTATCAGGGATGCGCTTGTCCATATAAGTATCTGGAACCTAGAGTGGCCATCACCGGGACCTCACCTGATATCTAGATAAATTATAGGGAAGATCATAAGATGACGCGCCGTCGTTCAAAGAATCTTATTACTATCACTAGATCGGGGGGAGTTGACTATGTAGTTTATCTTCTTAGAGGGGGGGGGGGGGGGGGGGGGGAGTGACATCTCTTCCTGCCAGACCTTATTTGGACAAGTAAAGGGAATTGTAGAATGTGGAAGGTCTGCTCAAGACTGCATTTAAGGGAAGTCCAAAGGGATATTCAAGGAGAATCTGCTTAACAGTTCTCCTGGTACCATAGTTGCACCATACGGAATCATTTGGTTATATACTTTGTTGGTGAACTTGTTCATGTTTATTTGTCTTAGCAGCATGTTATCCTGTGTTTAGCTATATGTATTGAATGTGTTCATATTTGCATATTTGCTTATATGATCTGAGCTGCAGTGTTCCGAGCACTGTGGTATGTATGCTTGAGTCTCAGAGTCAAAACCCCTGCGTCTCGCTCAGGGCTGAGTACAAGTCACCAGTATGGGAGAATCTGCGTAACAGGTCTCCTGGTGCTGTAGTGGTACCATAGTCATTCAAGTATGGGTAAGATTATAACTGACTTCCCACACCATGCATATTCTGGTTCTGTGTGTAGCTGAACAGGCTAGATCAAATATTTACTCTCTATTTCTTTTCTTCAACCTTTATATTCTGTAATTGATTACTAATTCTAAGATAATGACCTCCTTGCCTGTTATTTTTTTTATTTTTAACTTGCGTGGTCTCCATGACTCTAATCCATTTTATACCCTTTTCAGCCTAAATTACGACTGAAGACTCAGGGGGACAATTCTGACCAAGGACCAACTGATCAGTGGCCTGGTACAGCAAGACTTTAGTAGCGTTCTCAAGTTGGGAAAGGCAGTCAAGTTCTGCCCGCAAAACAGGGTTGGTGGTGCATGGTTCTGGTGATTTGATGTGAAGAGAACCCTTGGACGTTCTACGTCGGTTCTTGTCAAATTCGCCTTACGGAGCCCTCTGAATGCACTCTGACCTGGGCTCGCAACTATCTATGTAAAAAATAATGCATGTATTGTGTTAGCTAGACCCCCAACCTCTGTGTTCTCCAACGAACTGAGATTCAGCAATAATGCTGATTCCGGGAAGCATATATTGAGTAATGGTGGTACCCAAGGATGAGTCGAGTGTAACCACTCATGATTAAAACCAAATTCTAAATTATAATTTTAAATGGAGTCAGATAAACGACTAAATTAATTATTGATATTTCACGCAATAATTTTTACCTTTTCCCACAGCAATAGTGGAATACATCACGCTTAAACCTTTGCTCCGAGCTATTCCCTCATTGGTCTAGCTGTGCGAGTTCTACATGTGCATCTACAGACACATATTATTGCCATCATAGTGGGATGCATATAGTTCATAACCCAAGAGATGTAATAACAAAATTAGATTTAAATGATCAGATGACGCCATAAGCTTTGTCACATTTAGGTGCATCAACACTCTGTCCACTCTCCAGCTAGAGTGAAGTGGTACCTGGGACTCCACATTCTGGCTTTTCCAGGGAAACTTTACCTCAGATTTAATGTTTCCATAAAAATACAGATTTCAGATTGAAAGCCAACTGTGCTAATAGCATGGTAATGGCTACCTGTTTATCTTTATTTAGCTAATTAGAGCAACTAGTAGCTAAGCCCACTAGGCTTTTAACCCTTAACCCATTTAACCCATACAATGGGTAGTGATGCTAACTGATGCTGTACACAAGTATTATGTGATTAATTAGTGGCACTATTATGAAATAAAAATGCTATATTTTCTAATATTCTAATAAAAATATGAATAGATTTTTAACTGGTGTTAATAGTCACTTCTACATTATGGTGGTGACATTATGGCAGACTGGGCTAATTCTGAGCCTTTTGGCCTTCCAAGTGAAACCTCAACATCATAGACAAATTTGCTGACAATTAATTTTTTACTTTCATGTATATCTCTGGAATCAGAGTATGGTTGTAATAAAAAATCCTGACAGGTTGATTAGCTACTTGTTAGCTACTTTTGATATGAAATGATGCATTGAAAGAAAAAATAGAATGAACTTTTGAACGATTTCTTTTTTATTTTTCAAAAACCTTAAGCAAGAATGTACTATAATAATTTGAAAGTAGAACTGTTTCTCGCACCTAGTGCCTGGCTTCGATAAAATTAACAAAAAATGCTCAACATAATTCGATTTCTGTCAAAAAATATATTTTTAAATAAGTTATATTTTTTAAATGACAATAAGAGTGCCTCATTCAGTATCTCTGTGAAATATTAGCTACAAACCCATGCAGTAAAGTGCCCATTAAAATGGCTAGCATACAAAAATACACACATTTATGCACATTGACTATATGCGTACATATGTTTCTAAATACATGTTTATGAAATTAAGTGTTTATATTGGAGAAGTGGCAGGAGGTTACAATCACAAAATGTCCCAAAGTGGAAGGTAACATGCTTATGTTTGGTTGGTTGTGTTGGTTGTATTCCATGAGATTGCTGATGTGTCTGTGGATAGAGGCGTGGACCGGATGGTGATTGTCGAGCGAGCTCTCTTCTTAGCATTGACATAGTCCATGGTTTTTTTCACCCACTGACTGGTGGGGTCAGAACAGAGTCTTTTCCCTTTCATTGTGACAAATCTGCAAGGATAAAATAAATATTATAGATCGGTCACAGGTAAGATAAACGCATACACGTTCTCCACATTCTGTAAGATTAACGAAAACTAAACTTAAAGAATAAAAAAAAAACAATGTGGCTAAGAATCGAGAAGCTATTTGCTTCTTCGTCTTTTAAATTGCTTAAACCCTGACCAATTTGGACTGACAGAGAGGCATTTTCACTTGTTTTTATGTGTTCACTGTGTTTTATATAGCAATTCCAGTTGGTGAAAAAAAATTAAGTGTCAAGAGATTTATATTTGTTGGTACAGATGACACAAAATGAATATGTTCAGTACTTACACCACAGCCTCAACTGGACACATGCCCATCTTCTGTTCGTAGCAATCCTTTATTTTTGCACGTGCCACCTTGGTATTATATGTTTCCAGACAACATGAGGTCACAGGTCCACCACTTGCTGTTAAAACAGAGAAAATATATTTTGCTCAATGAATATGGATTCCCCTTGGTTGATGAATTCGATGAAATCGATGAATTAACCGTTCTTCCAAATGCCTATTTAATAGTCAGACCTACATCCTACATGGCTTTTGTAAAAGGTAAAGATGAGGATGAGACATCTTTCACAAGAGCTGTGTGAAGGAACAGCTTTGAGTGTAAAAATGGTAAACTTTTAACTCATTAAAACAAGAATCCAGCTAGACGAGTCTCCAAGCAGAATTTTTCCAGGTTGAAAGCCAACTAGACCAGAAGTTGTCCAGTCAGACCCCCATTGAGATTATTGGGCTTCAGTCCAGAGTTTGTTGGCTGTTTTGTCATGACCTAGAACGTGAACTGAACTCAAACGCACGACCAGGAGACAGAAGTACAATATTAGGTGGTTCTTTATTAGCTTGGGGCAGTCCCAAGCTGTACACAAACGAACACACAAAATTTCAGGAGATCACAGGAGCTCTGTCCACACCTCGACTTGCTCCAAACCGGAGCTGGACTTGACTGGACTTGGCAGGGCGGACGGGAAATGTTCCAAGCCGGAACTGGACTGGACGGATCGAACTGAGGGTTTCCACCCCGGAACTGGACTGGAGGGAACGGACTGCGTGACGATGAGCAGGAGCAGGAGTGGTAGAGCACGACCGAGTAGCTGCAGGGTAGCCTCACGGGGACCCAGCTAGGGTACTCGTCAGGAGGAGAGCGGGGGTGACCGCAACACAGGCAGGGATACGAACGCTGCAGGTGGACAGACTTGAAAACAGGGGAGAGGTTAACTGGACACAAAACGGGCTAGAAACAAACAAACACTGAGCGAACATAAACTGGATATAAAGCTATTGTAGACCAGAGAGACTAACAACTATGTTAACATACAACGTTAACGAACTGGCAACGAACAAGAGACAGGGAGTGGTTTAAATACAGGGAGTGATTGGTAACAATGGGAAACATGTGCGAATGTTTAAGTGAGTAATTGGTAACAATTAGAAAAGCGTGTGAATGTCTAAGTGGGTGATTGACCAGAGTGAAGTGTGCGGAATGTGAGTAGCAGGGAGAGAAGGGGATAGGTAGAGACAGGAGTGGTGAAACGAGTGGAACAAACGGATAGGACACGCCCAACCTGCAGCACGGGGAAAGACACGGATAAGGGAGTCAAACATGACACGGAGGGAGAGGGAAAAACACGGAGAAGGAACAGGATGGGAACGGAACGTTACAGTACCCCCCCCTCAACGGACGCCTCCTGGCGTACCCGGAGGCTTGATCTTAAGGGGGTGCAGTTTGTGAAAATCGGTTATGACGGAGTGGTCCAAAATGAGGCTCTTATGAAGCCATGACCGCTCTTCGGGACCGTACCCCTCCCAGTCGACCAGGTATTGAAAACCCCGACCCCTACGGCGTATGTCCAGAATGTGACTCACCGTATAGGCCGGGGCATTGTCGATAATCCGGGGCGGAGGTGGAACACCTGCGGGGGCACTGAGAGGGCTGGAGGTGACAGGCTTGACCTGACTGACATGAAACACAGGGTGAATCTTGAGGGAGAGGGGAAGGGAGAGCTTAATGCTTACAGGATTGATGATGGTGAGGATGGTAAAGGGACCAATGAAACGGGGCTGTAGTTTCTTGGAGGTGGATTGTAAGGGGATGGTGGAGGTGGAGAGCCAGACCTGCTGACCGGGCTTGTACTGCGGGGCTGCGGTCCTATGAAGGTCCGCCAGGCGCTGGGTACGGGAATTAGTGCGAAGGAGTGCGGTGCGTGTCAGCTTCCAGATGCGTCTGCATCTGAGAAAGTGGGACCTAACGGTGGGAACCGCCACTTGCTCCTCCTGGACGGATAACAGGGGGGGTTGGTACCCTAACGAACACTCAAAGGGGGACATCCCTGTAGCAGTGCTCTTAAGGGAGTTGTGGGCGTACTCCACCCACGGGAGGAATCGGCTCCAGGAGGAGGGATTGCGTGCGGACACGCACCGCAGGGCGGACCCCAGGTCCTGGTTAGCCCTCTCCATCTGACCGTTAGATTGGGGATGGAACCCAGAGGATAGGCTAGCGGAGGCGCCCAGGGCCGTACAGAACGCCTTCCATACCTGGGAGGAGAATTGGGGCCCACGGTCAGAAACAATATCAGAAGGGATCCCGTGCAGCCTGACCACGTGCAACACCAGGAGTTCCGCCGTTTCAGCGGCGGAAGGAAGTTTGGGGAGAGGGATAAAGTGGACCGCCTTGGAGAACCGGTCCACAATTGTCAGAATAGTGGTGTTGCCCTCTGACAAAGGTAGACCGGTAACGAAGTCTACACCGATGTGACTCCAAGGTCGGCCCGGGACAGGGAGGGGGTGGAGGAGGCCGGAGGGTGGCTGGTGGGAAGCCTTGCTCCTGGCGCATACAGAGCAAGCCAGGACAAAGGCACGGGTATCCCCCCTGAGGGTGGGCCACCAAAAACTCCTCCCAACCAGGGCGGTAGTTCTGGCGACCCCTGGGTGACAGGCCAGGCGGGAGGCATGGACCCATTCCAGGACCTGGGAACGGACGGAGTCGGGGACAAACAGGGTAGAGTTAGGGTTATTGCGGGGGTCCGGTTGGGAAACCTGAGCGGACTTCACGGTCTCCTCGATGTCCCAAGAGACCGCAGCCACGACGCAGGAAGCCGGTAGGATGGGTTCAGGGTCAGCAGAACTGGCTAGGGGGGAGAACACACGGGATAAGGCATCGGCTTTTATGTTGCGGGAACCGGGACGGAAAGTAACAGTAAAATTGAACCTGGTGAAAAACAGTGACCATCGGGCTTGACGGGCGTTGAGCCTTTTAGCAGACTTAATATAAAGCAAATTGTGATGGTCAGTCAGGACAATAAACGGGTTACCTGCCCCCTCCAGCCAGTGACGCCATTCCTCCAGAGCGAGTTTGATGGCCAGTAGCTCCCTGTCCCCGACGTCGTAGTTCCGCTCTGCGGGCGTTAGCCTCCGGGAAAAGAATGCACAGGGGTGGAGCTTACTGTCCTGCACGGATCGCTGCGACAGAATGGCCCCTACGCCGGTATCGGAGGCGTCCACCTCCACGATAAACTGGCGGGCTGGGTCGGGATGACACAGGATGGGGGCTGTAGAGAACCGGGTCTTAAGTTGCTCAAAGGCGTGTTGAGCCTCGGCATTCCAGAGGTAGGGGATGGAGGTAGAGGTTAGTTTGGTGAGCGGAGCAGCGGCAGAACTGAAATTGCGTATGAATCGGCGGTAGAAATTGGCGAAACCAAGGAATTGCTGGAGGTGCTTACGTGTGGTGGGCTGGGGCCATTCTGTCACCGCCTGGATCTTGGTAGGGTCCGCCCGGATTCTGCCCTCCTCTATAATGAAGCCGAGAAATGGTACCGAGGATGTATGGAAGGCACATTTCTCGGCCTTAACGTAGAGTTGGTTCTCCATGAGTCTCTGGAGGACCTCGCGAACATGGTGAACGTGTTCCTGTGGGTCTTTTGAAAAAATTAAAATGTCATCAATATAAACAAACACAGATTTGCCCAAAAAGTCACGTAATACATCGTTCACCATGCCCTGGAACACTGCTGGAGCGTTAGTTAGCCCGAAAGGGACCACTAAATATTCGTAGTGGCCAAGGTGGGTATTAAAAGCGGTTTTCCACTCGTCCCCCTCACGAATCCGGACCAGATGGTATGCGTTACGGAGGTCGAGCTTGGAGAAGATGACAGCCTGGTTAAGGGGTTCAAAAGCAGAGTTGATCAGAGGGAGGGGGTATTTATTACGGATGGTGATTTCGTTGAGGCCCCGGAAGTCGATGCAGGGTCGCAATGTCCCGTCTTTCTTCTTAACAAAGAAGAACCCTGCACCGACCGGGGATGAAGAGGGTCGGATGATACCTGATGACAGTGACTCGTGGATGTAGGTCTCCATGGTGATCTTTTCCGGGCCCGACAAACTGTAGAGACGGCCAGACGGTAATTTCGCTCCCGCCAGCAGATTGATACAGCAGTCATAGGGTCTGTGGGGAGGCAAGGAAACAGCACGTGATTTGGAAAACACTTGGGAAAGGTCGTGATACTGATGGGGAACGCCGGTTAGATCAGGTACAGGTTGAGGGTGAGATACTTGTTTAACCCCCAAGGGGGGTAGGGCTGACCGGAGGCAGTTGGCTAGACAGTGGCTGCTCCAGTCCTGAATCTGACCGGAGCGCCAATTAATATGCGGGTTGTGGAGGTGTAACCAGGTCTGTCCTAGGACTAACGGGTACTGTTGGGAGTGAATGAGAAACAACTGGATGGTTTCATGATGGTTGCCGGATAGTATAAGTTGGAGGGGAACGGTGGAATGGGTGATTGACCCCAGGCTCCTGCCGTCCAGGGCGAATGCCGAGATGGGCTTGGATAGGGTTTCGGTAGGAATCCCGAATCTTTCCACAAATGCAGCGTCGATAAAGTTGGCATCAGCTCCGGAATCGATAAGGGCGGATGTAGAGGCGGAAAGGTTCCTCCACTGGAGAGTGGCTTTTACAGTGGAACGGTTCTGGGCTGAGTGGTTGGTGGTAATGGGACTCGTCAGTAAGCCCAGCTTCACGGGCGAGCCAGCCCCTTTAGGGCGAATAGCACAAGTGGCGATGTGGTGGTCTGACTTTCCACAGTACAAACAGGAGTTTGTGCGGATCCTCCGTCGGCGCTCCTCGGCGTCTACGGAGATCTTCCCCAACTGCATGGGTTCTTCGTCTGTGGGAGTAGGTGAATATTTGTTCCTCTCCCTGGGAGGAAAGGGGCGACTGTCGTGCGAGGAAGAGACCGGGCCGTTAGACGACCCTCTCCTTCTCTCCTGGGCCCGGGCTCTGAGGCGATTGTCGATGGAGATGGCGAGGTGGATGAGGGCGTTTAGCGAGGTCGCCTCTTCACGGGTGGCTAGCTGGTCCTTCAATTCCTCGCTCAAGGCCTGAAGAAAGGCCCCCTGAAGAGCAGCATCATTCCATCCTGCCTCGGCCGCAAGGGTGCGGAATTGGACCGCCATCTCCGCCACACTGCGACTGCCCTGCCGAACTTGAAGGAGGCGTTGTGTAGCGTTGCGTCCACAGACTGGGTGGTCAAAAACACGCCGCATTTCGGCGGTGAAGGTGGGGAAGTGAAGACAGGCTGGTGTCTGGCTATCCCACAGAGTCAGGGCCCACTCCTGGGCACTGCCAGTCAAGCAACTCATGACCAGCGCGATCTTGCTGGCGTCGGAGGCATAAGAGGTGGGCTGGATGCGGAAGACGATGTCGCACTGCATGAGGAATTCGCGACATCTTCCCAGACTTCCCCGGTAATGCTCAGGGAGTTGGACACGGGGTTCTCGAACAGAAGTGGGGACGGGAACCTCAGGCAGTGGTTCAAGTGCGGGTGCGACGGGAGCCTCCTGGATCCCAGGAAGGGGCTGGTGGAGTAACATTTGCATTACCTGTTCTCCTAGACCACTCAGGGCTTCCAGAACATCATCCAGGCGGCGGCTCTGTTGGGCGTTGACCGTGGCTTGGTATGAGAGGGCGTGACGGATCTGCTCCAGGTCGGCTGAGTCCATACTTTGGCCAGTTCGTTCTGTCATGACCTAGAACGTGAACTGAACTCAAACGCACGACCAGGAGACAGAAGTACAATATTAGGTGGTTCTTTATTAGCTTGGGGCAGTCCCAAGCTGTACACAAACGAACACACAAAATTTCAGGAGATCACAGGAGCTCTGTCCACACCTCGACTTGCTCCAAACCGGAGCTGGACTTGACTGGACTTGGCAGGGCGGACGGGAAATGTTCCAAGCCGGAACTGGACTGGACGGATCGAACTGAGGGTTTCCACCCCGGAACTGGACTGGAGGGAACGGACTGCGTGACGATGAGCAGGAGCAGGAGTGGTAGAGCACGACCGAGTAGCTGCAGGGTAGCCTCACGGGGACCCAGCTAGGGTACTCGTCAGGAGGAGAGCGGGGGTGACCGCAACACAGGCAGGGATACGAACGCTGCAGGTGGACAGACTTGAAAACAGGGGAGAGGTTAACTGGACACAAAACGGGCTAGAAACAAACAAACACTGAGCGAACATAAACTGGATATAAAGCTATTGTAGACCAGAGAGACTAACAACTATGTTAACATACAACGTTAACGAACTGGCAACGAACAAGAGACAGGGAGTGGTTTAAATACAGGGAGTGATTGGTAACAATGGGAAACATGTGCGAATGTTTAAGTGAGTAATTGGTAACAATTAGAAAAGCGTGTGAATGTCTAAGTGGGTGATTGACCAGAGTGAAGTGTGCGGAATGTGAGTAGCAGGGAGAGAAGGGGATAGGTAGAGACAGGAGTGGTGAAACGAGTGGAACAAACGGATAGGACACGCCCAACCTGCAGCACGGGGAAAGACACGGATAAGGGAGTCAAACATGACACGGAGGGAGAGGGAAAAACACGGAGAAGGAACAGGATGGGAACGGAACGTTACATGTTTACTGTATATCTCTCCTGAGACCACACAGTAAAATGTCCAGTGTTCATTATATGAGTCCAATAGGGACCACATGCACTCTATTATAGCAAAATGTACTCTGTGAGAGTTTAACACTGAACATTTTACCGTGCTGATATCTTCAAATTATTTCCCTGTCAAGAACTCAAAGGCTCACAGCTAGAGCACCAATGGACTCAAGGCCAGTAATGAAAGACTCTCACAATAGCTGGAAGAAGGGCACAGCTGCAGTACGGCGAGACAGAGGAGCGCATTCTTGAGGGTCTTCATTTCTTCACACAGGTCTCTGGTGTTTCAGTACAGGCAGGCTTTTAAACACATGCAGCAGTGGAAAGTTATTTCCACCACAGACCCCTTTCACCTAAAACCATGCCCCTGGACCCCCCCCTACCCAGTCAACTGGAGGCAGTATGAGACACACACATATGTGGGAAGGGAGGGGTCTGGTATGACAGTGAAAGTTCCGGTGCTACCGCGTGGCTTTGTGAACAGTGCTACACCAGTTTGCCAAACCTGCTGTCCTGCATGGTGCTTCCTGCTTAAATTGAGGGAGAATCTGAATGTTCTCTGCATATAATCCAGAAAAAAATGTACATTTTTTGGCCAAGTGGTTACATATTAAATCTAAATGGTCTTTTCTGTGGATATTTAATATTGCGGTGTGTGCTTCCAGACAATTACAGCCAAAAATGGTTTAACCTCATGGGGACAGAAAACATGATATATTTTGCATTAGAGATTAACCCAAAATCCTTGCTCACCCATAGTTTAAAAAAAAAATCTATTCAAAATATTGTCATGGTATGAGTAGAATAAATGAGATATCCATATGAATTCAGCCCATATACATTCACAATACATTTACCTTTGCTATGCAATGTCCTGCATCCCATTAGCGTCCTTGTCTCCCAAAGCCACACCCAGCACTGCTGTCATTAAATTTAGCTCTCAACTGACGTTGCTAATTAAACACATTTGATTGAAAACCCCTAGCTTTCCTAGGCTTGTTTATGGCCTGCTGACTTAGATTGAAAAACGATATAGTATACGCACATCCAACTGGTTAGGCCATGTGCAGGGTACCAAAGTGAAACTATGACAATAAAGAATACCTGCACACTAACAAATGCTCCTTTGTGGTTTATTCACGCAACGTTTTGACCAAAGAGGTCTTCGTCAGGCATCTGCTCACTTAGATTACCTTTTTTTTTTTTTTTTAATCAGTCTTTTAGTATTAATGTGATGGAGTGGATTTGCTTGGGTTACCTGAAATATTTGGTCATTTAATAAGGGTACCAGTGAAGGTTGGGAGTTAATCTCTGTGTATAGCACCAAACCTCTGTCCCCATGAGCTATCCAGACATGGCTAAGCTTCCTCTAAACCTTACACTGTTCACAGGCATAAACCACTATTTGATCTGTTCTGTAGTTACTTCGATGACCTTTCTATATGCACTTACTGTACGTCGCTTTGGATAAAAGCGTCTGCTAAATGACTGTAATGTAATGTAATGATCTATACACTCACTGTAAACTTAGCATAGTGGAAATGTGCTGTAGGCGTCATATTTGACTCGCTGGTTATTTACTCATTATTAATAATTCGTTTCCACTAGAAGTGATCTTTTATGTTCATAATGTCATTGTCCTTGTGGTTGTATTTACTCATTACCATTAATGTCCCCTAATGTCCCCTCTTTTTCTGAGCCACAAAGACCTTCGTGATGGTGTCCATGGTCGATGACACTGCCTCTGTGGTCAGGCCTTCGGCTGCAGGGAAATTCACAGAAGTGCTCACTGCTCACTGAATGTGTGATACCAAAAAAAACCTTGATTTCCTTTCTGTGCAGCAAGATCAGGCCTGTATAAACCCACTCATGCACACACACATACACACAAACAAACAAGCACACACACATGATTCAGTAGGTAGAAGGCCAAATTAGGATTTGTACTAATCTTGTTTTTTAGTTCAATTCTAAATTAGTTTTTATATAACATTATGTTACAAACAGCTAGTTAATGACATATAGAGTAAATGACATATACAGTAAATGGTCTAATTGTCGTTTTTTCAACTGCTAATTGCAACTGCAAAACATACAATTATTTACGATGAAGAACACTGTACACACAAGCTTGAAACACAAACAAGGTACAGTATATTTAGTACATACAAACCTCTCAACTCTACAGGTGACAAACAGATTTCTTGTGACATGAAGGAAATGTCTTTAAAAAATATCTAAACATATTAGATATCATCACATATGAGATTTCCTGTTTTCAGTGTTTGTCTTCACAACTAGGTAGTTTGTGTGTGAGTGTGAGCATGGGTGACGTGCATGACGTTATTTCCTACTGTAGCGGCTGTGTGGAAGCAAACCAGCTGAGGGGATGCATAAATAATTCCGAGCGCAAATGCAGTTTCTTTTCTATCTCACATTTAGTGATCAATCATTTTGCCATATTAACAATCTTTTGTAATATTTTGTTACCCAAACCCTGACTTTTTTCAGAAATGTAAGATTGCGCAAATGAAAATGAAGTAAATGGAAGTCTCTCTTTCTTGCCTAGATACTCAAATCTGCCCCTTAACCTCAAGGCCAGGAGTACTGTTGTTTCTTCTACCTGATAATTCATTAATACTAAAAATAGCTATAGGCACCCTGTAAGTAAAAGCTGAATTTTGATTTATTCCAATCAATAACTTCATCATCATTGGCAAAGCATTTCTCAGTTAGCAGCGTCTATGGCTGCTTGTCCCTTTGAAATATTGTTCCCTCCATTTCCTCATTTTCTGTTTCAGTGTCACAAGGTGAGTTGAAATGCTTTGTGTCATTGTTGTGATCCCTCTCTTTTCAGTCATCAGACCTTCAGCCTCATAACCAACTTTGTAGGAAAATAAGGCTGGCAATATTAAATCAAATAGTCCATCTCTGATTTTAACATTCTTACTCATGTATAGTGGCCTGAAATCTTCTGCATCCACTAAAGTCTTTAGGTTAGCTAGACAATCTTTAAAATGCAATGTCTTTTCTGATATATCCCAGTTTGATAGAGCCAATTTGATATATTTGCTCTTATATACAATATGCGTATATGCTCACAGCTGAAGTAGTGTGCCTCAGGTGATGTGCTGTGTTGGGCTTGTACCGGAACTAACACTTAAGACAGTGGTCCCCAAGCCTGTTCCTGGAGATCTACTTTCCTGTACATTTTCCTTTCCTTTGACACACTTGATTCTACTAATTAGCAGCGCAACAAGATCTCTGGGGCTGCATCAGAATCAGCACCCCTCCATACTATTAGGTAGGCGTGTTGAGTAGACAGGATGAAAAAGGCGTTAAGTAGGCAAAGGTTTCTCTAAATAAAGTATACTTTAAACTGAGACGGGTGCGTGAGGGTTGGACCCGAAATGCACGACTCAGAAACAGTGTTAATGATAAAGTCCCGTCATGGCTTTATTAAAGGAATGTCCAATGAGCGCAGTCAAAAAGCAAGCAAAGTTCATGCACAAAAAATCCAGCCAAAACCAATATATAGTACCGAGGGAGAAGGCAGTCTCAGAATCGGTACACCATGCAAATAGTCCAGTTACCACAGTAGCTGTCAGCGGGGCAGAAGTACAGGCAGACGGTAGGCAGGCTCGGGGTCGAAGGCAATGCAAGAGTCAAGACCAAAAGTACAAAAGACAGCAGGAAAAAACTTGTGGTACAGGCAGGCAGTGGTAAACAAAAGAGAGGTCAAAAACAATGGTCAATAACAGGCTTGGATCGTAAACAAAAAGGCAGGCTTGGAAATGCTCATAAGTGCACTGACAAACAGGAGACAACTATTTTTGCAAAGACAAGACATGAACACTGAGCTTAAATGCAGGTGTAGACAGGTGCAGACACTTAGCTTGAGAGCAGCATGCGAATGGAAATCAGGTGTGGAAGGCTGACAAGGTAACAAGATAATTAGTACTCGTTAGTAATAAACCTATCCTGACCTAGCGTTAGTAAATTAGTAAATTACATGCACGAGAAACGTAAGGTAAACATGAACACATAGTTAGAGAGTTAGTATTACCCAATCCTGATCTAACGTTAGTAGATTAGTAAACTAGACACGGGAGGATGAAACAATTAAGGAAGCGTGAGCGACAGCAAGAGAGATAGAAAAACAGCATGAACGCAAGGCTGCGGAAAAACACGGAAATGTGTATGCTAAACAATGAACGGGAAACGTAACATGAATCAAATATAAAACGTGACATGACAAGACTAGAAAATAAAAATGAAACGTAACAAGAATAAAACATAAAATGTGGCGTGACTAGACTAAACACAATACGTGACATTAACAAGAAATCTAACTAAGACACGAAAAGAAAAGAAAACGTGACATGACAACTAGAATCGTGACATAAACCACCGTATGATACATTTACTTTTGGGGTTTCGTTGAGTATATTCGGGAGCACACTTTTCAAGAAGTATAGTATAATTTGGCCGGGGCTGCATTCCAATCGCATTTTTTAGCCGTCCTATCTACTTGGTTCTCGTCTGACCCGGAAATCGATCGAGGTCCGCCATCTTTAAGGACATCCCAAACCGCTAAATGCTCCACCGAGGAGCGAGCAGTGGGGAAAGAGGAGGCTCCCGGAGAATTATTCAGTGAGGAAACACGAGTGCAGCCTTTGCGGAAGTCTTTACTCAGAACGCGTGACGTGTTTCATCACATCTGCCACACTGCCACAGTTGAAAACATGGCGGGACCTCTCGTACACAAATGTAAGTGCTTATCGTTCCTTTCTATTTAAATTATAAAGCGCTTTCATTTATAATGTCACTCGTTCTTTCGGACAAACGAAAGGCAAGTTTATTCATGAAAAAAGAGACAACAAATATTGTAGTTCAGCGTGTAAGCGTAACATTTAGGACATGTTTCTGTCCCATATAGTTGTTTGTTAGCTAACGTTACTGCATAGGAAACGCAAGCTTCAATTAACCCATGTCCTTTCAAAACTGTATACAATTGTATATTGTACGCTATGCAATAGGCTGTGTTACGTTTAGCCTATGTTCACACTGTTGAATGCATCCCGGCAAGTAGGCTAACTGAAATAGGCTCGACAGTCGCTGCTCGATTTCCAGTGTAACAACTGAAACATGAACACGCAGCTGCTTTGCGTTTAAAATATATTTTTCCTCACTCTTGTATGACAGAAATAATGTAATTTCAGTCTATGTTATTGCATTTGCTGTCTTTGACTGATGAAATGCACATTAGGCTAGCTTATTAGGATAGGCTACTATTTTGCATCATGTAGCCTACTTACATATGTCATGTCTGAATTATGGGCTTGTGAAGCCCCTTGACACATGCCGTTGTGATTTAGGGCTATACACAGACATTACTAGCTGGTTTTTACTTGCAGGTCTGTTGTGTCATTTACAGGGACAGATGAGAGCACCCTCAGCCTCATTCGGCTGAGGTGTGAGAATGAGCATCTGTTTACGGGGAAGAGGCATGTAGCAAAGAAAGCTTGGGGGTGAGTCATTAGTGACATTCTATAATGTGTGATGTCACATAGAACTAAAATATGTTACACAGAAACATTGGCAATAAGCCATTTTTTATGTTCTTGCAGGACCATGTCACTGTCCATATTGGTGTTCCTACATGTCATAGATTAATGTTGACGGAATCACTCCTCAGCACCATGATTCATGTCTTGTGTTGAAGTAGTTAATTGTATGCAAATGACAACTTCTGATATCCCTAATGTAAGTGTGATGGCAAGAGGCATGCCTGCCCCTGTAAATGGATAACACATAAACATGTTATGGCATGGCAGTAATTGTTGTAGGGCACTTGGGTATGGTATGGTAACATGTGTTGTTTTCCTCAGTGAAATTCGTCTGCAGATGGGCCTACAGGGCCAGGTGAGCCCCACCCAAATTGCAAAGAAATGGGACAACCTCAAGCAAAAATATAAGGTGAGGTTCAATTTATGATGTTTTTCCTTTGCGAATTTGTAGTTTCTATTGCATACTGAAACAAAATTATGCCTGTGCAATAGGCTCACAGCTCACCTTCACCCTTGCATCTTTCCTTGTAGGCACTCAGATGCCCTGCTACAGAGACGGAACAGACAGGGGAGAGGCCACAGCAGCCACATGGCCATGGTTTAATGCAATGCATGAGGCCATCAGGGGGAGGCCATCTATTGATCCTCCTGTCCTGATGGATTCATGTGTTTCAGAAAACCTGGCACATGTGGCTGATGAGACATCAAATCAAATCAAATCATCAATATTTATTTATATAGCGTATTTCACAACAAGTTGTCACAATACGCTTCACAGAAAAAACCCAGCCTAAACCCCCACAAGAGCATGCCAGAGGCAACAGTGGCAAGGAAAAACTCCCTGGTGTAATTAGGAAGAAACCTTGGGAGGAACCAGACTCAAGGGGGAAACCCATTCTCCTCAGGTCGGCTCAGGGTCTAGATCTTAATGACCAGCATGGTCAAACTGACTGGCAATATCCATGATAGTGGAAATTGCAGCAGCTAGATGGCAGTCCAGATGTGGCGGCAATGATGATGGGAAAACGGGTGCCGATGGCGACAGGATCGGCTGGTAGCGGTGGTGGGGAGGGAGGGGCAAGCGGCGATGGACAGGAAGCTGGACAGCAACTCTCGAGATGCGGGGCATGAGCCCCGCCGGCGGAATGTGGGAGAGAGAGAGAGAACAGTTAGGGGGGGGGGGGGGGTTGGACAAGTACCCCCGCCAGGAGTAACTTATGGCTGCATAGCTATGAAGACAGGGTTTGAGAACCCATCCAGTCATGAGAGAGTAAACAATCCTACCCACCTATCAAGAGCCAGCCCAGGAAGATGGGGTCACAGCTGTTGACAGGTGACAGTAAGGAAAGGATGTCACTCCGCATTACTCTATGACAAAAGGGCTTCTCTGGTCCTGTCTCCGGACTACAACTCATTATAAGCCTGATCATAAAGGTGCGTTTTTAATCTAGACTTAAATATTGAGACTGTGTCTGATTCCCTTATAGATTTTGGAAGGGTGTTCCACAGTAGTGGTGCTCTGTAGGAGAAAGCTCTACCACCCGTCAAGTTTTTAGATATTCTAGGGACTAGCTCATCTCTTCCTGGATTTGTGGCGGTCACTTGTAGCCGGGCGTGTGTGGAGGAGGAGGAAGAGGATGCACAGCCTGGCTAAAGGCTGTGCCTGTCCCACACCCCCCAAAAGGAGAAGGACCGGTGAGGGAGCCGTTCTGCGGTTCCTGAAGGAAGATGCTGCCAGAAAAGAGGAGCGATTCAAGGCCACACTGGAAAGCTCTAATGAGTTTGAGAAAATTCTTAATAAAATGTAAATAGTTCACAAGTGTTTGTCAATTTGTTTTTTACTTGTGTTTTTACCTTTTAAGATATAGTTTTCATCTGAGTGCCCCCTTCAGCAGCACAAAACTATTTGGGAGAAAAGAAACACACAAATACTAACAATTTTGCTGATCGTGTAAGCTTCAGGAGGGTAATACCTAGGCTATTTCTGGCTTATCGGTCTCTCGCTCTTTACTGGTAACTTCAAGTGAATGTCTTCTTTTTGTAAATTCTAAGTAGTCAGCCTACATTCATTAATGAATGATTTGCAGTCATTATTCTAATTTACTGTTTTTATTTTACTGTACTCTTAGGTCTGAATTAGACTTTGTTTTGACTTGTTGCTTCCACCAGGTTACTGTCCTATGGACGAATTATGCGATTGAATTGAGGATTGTCATTTATAATAATTATGAAATGATGTTAAATATATTTTTACTGCAGGATAAGTGAGTGGTTCTAGCACGCAATATCGCCTGTGTTCAGTATTCAGAGTGCTGAACATTTAAACAAGGAAGGGCATTGACCGTTGGAAACACTGGATTCGGAAAATAGACATTTTACAGAATCCTCACTTCCCCGACAGGTGGTTGACATACATTGGTGTCAAAGTGGTATGCTTATAGTGTGTTTTGAAATAAATAAAGGTAATGAAAAAGTGGCACAGAAAAGATGTATGAAACTGATATGTTAGTATCCATAAGTGATTTTATTAACACTAACATAACAAATAAAACGTGGATTAACACGACAGAAAGAGGGGCTGCAAGGGAGAATATACAAACATAACAAGAAACGGAGACACTAACAAAAAGCTCTCCTGTATAAATAATATTTCAAACAATTGCCAAATTACATATAATCATGTTCATTCAGTGCTACTGGACACATATTTGGAGCAGACGGTTGCCCCGCCAGTCGGTCTCGCCGGCCATGTCCGCTTTTTTCCCCCCTCACTGGACGTGGTGGAGCCACACCAATATCACCAACATCCTCGACAACCTCAAGGATGTCCCCCTTTGTCAGGCAGATGTTATGGAGCATGGCACATGCGGTGATGACCGTGGGTACAAAGGTGTGGTCCACCTCCAGAGCCTTAAAGAGCAGGCACCTCCTGGACCCTTAAGTGGTGTGCCCAGACAACGCTCCCCCATGCGGCAGTAGCATTATCAATGCTTCCATGGAGCCATGGCTCAGACGGTAGTCCTCCATGAGGTCCTGGTCCCCATTAAAGTAAAGCTGGAGCACTGGCACAGTGGCATTTTCTTGGGCATAATGCCCAGCTGTTGGATCGTCGACCTAAAAAAGAATGAAATGAAAAACATGAAGTGTGTACATGCAGCCTACAGTTCACACAAGTTGATTGATTAACACCAAACCACAGTAGCCAAATGTATAGTTTGTAGTCCGACATGCAGGTAAATGTGTGGTATTATAGAACATGCAATTACTATGTGTGCATGACATAACTTTGCTGTATATTTATCCAGGTGAATTCTACTCCACCCACTGTTAAAAGTGCTTCATGCTTATCAATGTCCATGTTTGATCAAGAGCACTGTCTTATGACTACTGTTGAGAATACGTGATTCTTACCTCACTTAGGAACAGGACGGAGCGAAGCCGTCGCGATCCCCTGAACTGGCAACGCCACCGTTCCCGCTGAAGCCGGTTATGGCGAACGCTAGGTTCATTGCGGAAATGTTGATTGCGTACAGTAGCAGACCAGTATACTAGCCTATTGAAGTTCGCGATCTAAGTTTTGAAATCAGTATCTGTCGCTTATATACCATCAGATCATACATGCTTAATTGTTGATGAATTAATTAAACGGCATCAGCTCGGTTATTGGCTGGAAGTGTCATTTGTAATGTGCTCCAATTTTAACGAACAAACATGCATTCGAGTCCATTGATGAATTGGCCATTGAGCGTGTGGAATATAGGCGTTGCCTACTTACAATTTAAATTATGCTTCGTGCGATCTTTACTCACACAGTGATAAATAGCCGTTTGTTGTGGATGTGTTAATGGGACACTGTACGTCAAACACAAACATCTGTAATTGAGAGACAATATTCTTATTTCACGTCATTTTCACATCTGTCAAATTGCATGGGAGAAAATCATTGCAAATAATTGTGATAACTTCACAGTGCAATATAGCGTCAAATAATACAATAGTTTATACCATGATGCATGCAAAAACAAGCTCAGAGATAAAAATACGATAGGCTACAGAACAATCCGTTAGCATTAAAGGCCACTGACAGCTGATACGGGGTTTTTTTTTTTTGACAGGTGATACAGCTGTGCAACACGTCATTAGTAATTGACGTCGCTTCAGCTGACGCTTGACTGAGCAAGGACGTTCCATTTGCTTAATTCATGTTGCCTCGCTGCTGCGTCCTCGTATGTGATCCTTGGATCCTTTCCTTATGGCCTCCACTGGGTGGAGCTAATGAGCGAGGAAAGGACCTAGGAAAAGATGCAAGCAGTAAAAATATGGGATTGGAATGCAGCCCTGGTTAATTTCGTAGTTTTTAATGGACTTAAATGCGGAAATGAGCTTTTTGGCACCAGAGGCTGCAATACCTCCGGAGACCACTGGAGTTTGCGAGCGTCAAGGAGAATTTCATTCCCTGATCCTTTGGATGGATTTTCCCACGTGTCGTTGGAAAATAGTGTGGCAGATATTTTTTGCGTACTGCACGTCGCATGCTAAACAGTGCACATTAAACAGCACACTTGCATGCCAGTGCACAGCAAGCAAGAGACAGGGCGTAGTAGATAGGGCTCTGATTTGGACATAGCCTAGCAGTTGAATGAGGTGTTCTTTATTAGGGTTGGAGTGCAAATCTACAGGACGGTAGATCTCCAGGAACAGGGAAGAGGACCACTGCTTTAAGACCAAAACATTTTCTCTCAAGCTGGACGTGAATAAGAATCCAGGACACTGCATGCATTAGAAAAGAGGGTCAGAGAGGGAGATGGAGAAAATTTAATGTATTAATAGTGTGGCAAAACACTAATATATCTATTACATATTGGAGGGTGGAAATAACCGTAATATTAAACCACCACAACCACAACACAAAGACGCAACCAACACGCTGTAGTTTTAAAAGCGATAACAATGATTTATTATTTACAGCTTAATGATTTCCTAGCACTAGCAGTGACTGTTTAGCTAAAATGTCAGAGTCACCAAGACTAATTAGCCTATCAGTGCCTCACCAAGCAGCCAGCACAGCGGTCCAGGTCTTCCGTGTGACCGGTCCTTCCAAAGAAGTTAAACAGCAGGGCCCCACGATGTCTGTCGTCCTCTGCTGGTCAGGAACTGAACTGCCGGTAATAGCAAGACTAACCTAAACCTATTAGCTAGTCTTTAAAAGGGTAGGTTGGTAGGTTGTGTTCTCCAAAACAGCGCGATGTCGAGCGTGGCTTTCTGTAGCAGATGAAAAGACGTGTCTGACGCGCTGACGGCGTCCAGCTGTCTTATAGGTCCGCATCTTCTCTGCGTGCGTTGCCCCGCAACGGTCTCTGGCGTCCCCAGCAACGACCGCATCTGGTCCGGTCTCCAAGCGACGACAATGCATCCTCACCTCCACCTGTATAGGGGAACACAAACAAACAGCAATACCCTGCCAAAACCCAAAACAGTAACATCCCTCAATACTAAATGTGTTCGATAATACACTGGGATGTAACAATATCCTTAAAGTCAAACTTCCCACCTGGCAAGTGAATTTACTGAAAAACTTTGAAGTTACTTAACAAAGTAACTGAAACATACAGGGGGTGGATCATGTTGGAATATGGGGACATCATGAGGGAACAGTGTTTGCACCATAGGGTGCACCTGGTCTTGTAAAATGGTTTCATATTGTTTGCCCGTTACATGTTCATGGAGAGCAATCATTGGACCCAGTGAGTCCTGTGAAATGGCTGCCCATACCATTACAGAACTACCACCATACTTAACAGTTGGCAACAGACATTGTGGATTGAATGCCTCCTTCGGCTTTCTCCAAACATAAACCCGTCCAGAGGTATTAAAAAGAGTAAAAAATGGCTCATCAGACCATATTACTTTTCTCCATTGCTCAGGGGTCCAGGTTTTGTGTTTCTTACACCATGTTATGCATTTTTGTGCATTAGCCTTGGATACAATGGTTTCCGAATGGAGGCCCTGCCATAAATACCAAGCTCACAACGTACTGTTTTTGTTGAGACTGGTTCAGATATGGATTCATTCAATTCTCTGTTGATTTTAGAGCTGTAGTTCTGTGGTTATTGGCTACTATCCTACCAAGTTACATGGCTTGCCATCATTTATTTACTCCTCAAACTCAGAACAAAAATCAGATCCACAGTATAATAATTTGGAACAACAACAAACGGAACAGTTATCAAAAGGGCAGAACAAAAAGGGGTCCAGAGATTCAGAAGGCAAGCTCACATAGTGGCCATGTGGCAGAAAGCTTCTCTCTTAGGCCTGAGAGCTAACACATTTAAAATATATTACTGCCTCAACCCAGTCCAAAAAATTTCCCTAATTTTGGGAAAAGTCAAATTTTATACAAATGTATATAAAAGCAGACATTGCACTTAACCTAAGCCAAAATAATGTGAATATTGATAAATCTATGGTCAATATGAGAGAGGGAGAGGGAGAGACTTGGGATTCCTTTAGCCGTCATGAAGCATATTTAACAGCTTCATTAAAATTACATAGCATTATAATAAATCATTAATACATAAATGTTTTATCAATAGTGGCATGACGCATGTTGTGTAACATTCTAAAATGTGACAGCAGACTTCTGATGTTTACAAGCGATGTAAGATCAACCCTCTGACCAATTTCCTGCCCACAGTTCCCCTGAAGTGTACATTAAATCCACTAGAGGGTGCCATGTTATATCATATGGACTTTTTTGATTTTGGTTATTTGACAATTAACAATAAAAAACAACACATACTGTTATCATAGTTAAAATCAAAGTAGAAATATATGCTTTAGAAAATGACAGTGAATGATTACACAAGAAAGCTAAGGATGTCCACTTTGGTCCTCTAAGAAGGGAAGGCTCCGTGTCAAGTCTTTCTGGTTCAGCATCACCATAATTATCTTACTCATATCATGATCACATCATGCAACATATATTCTAGTGCGTTTTATATATTAACAGAAAAGCAAAAAGTGCTGTATTAACCATCGCCGCCCAGCCTCACCCTCGATCCCAGCTGCCACATCTGCACTTCCTCCAGGTGGACTGTCATGTAGCTGCTGCAAATTCTATTAAAGTGAACATTGGCTGATTGACCATGTTGGTCATTAAAACCCAAAACCCAACCCAACCCAACACCCTGAGCCGACCAGAAGAGGATGGGTTCCCTCCTTGAGTCTGATTCCTCCCAAAGTTCTGCCACCAGGGAGTTGCTTTTGGCTTGCTCTTGTGGGGGTTTAGGCCAGGGTTTTCTGTGAAGCATATTGTGATAATTGTTTGTAAAATGTGCTATAAAAATAAATTTCGATTTTATATTGATTGAATATTGATTTTAAAAAGAAACCTCAATGGAAAAGTGTGAGATGTCCACTAGAGGGCACCCTTTCAATAAGCAGCAGCCTGTCAGAGGATAGTTCCCAATTTTCCACATTACATACAAATGGGATTTCCCCTTCAAGAAACTTTCACCTTCTCGTTACTTTTTTAACTCCAATAGAATACTATTATTGGACAGGCTGTACCAAATAGATCATACTGATTGTATGGTGTATTTCATGAAACTATAGAACTAAGAAGATGTTTGGAAAATTAAGTACTGTTTGGAACATTTAAATAAAAATTAAAAATAAGAATGAGGAAATATGTGGTGCAGTCTGCTGTGCATCCAACTCAAGCCATATACCAAATCCCCTTGAGTGGTTTGCGGTTTGATCTGCCGCCATGGCTATTCTGTGCTGGGATCCCTTCTATACCTGAAACCCTGTTTGAATAAAGCAAAAATAAAAAAAGGAAGGTTGGTGATCTATCCACTCTCCTTAAAAAGAATGTGTCTGTATTCAGAAGATTATTGGAACAAATTATATGAATGAGATCCAACCTGAATGTAATTTTACATGATAGCAGGGAATAGCGATAAAGCTATAACCCTCTTTCAAACCTTCCTCAAGTGTGACAGAAAAGGAAATGCATGCAAAAGTGCAGAAATAGTGAGGAAGGGCTCCAAACGATGACACTATGCAATAGGAAAAAAGTGATCACTTAGAATTAAAGGGTTATAC
>JAKUDI010000050.1:0-25000 GCA_022702515.1 Ilyophis sp. 1 JC-2022
TCAATTCCCTCTGGGCTATTTTTTTTCTATTTTAAATTGTGGTAATAACCACAGGCTCTAGGGAGAGCTCCTAATTGGTTCACTTGTGCTTTTAGGATGTGTGCCCTTTGTGGTACTACATGATGACAAGACTGCTCATGAATAATTAAAACATGCATACAGTAACTGCCTTTAGCGTGATGCTAATATACATCAGTACAAATTATAGTAACTGCCTTTACGTTATGCTATAATACATCGGTACACATACAGTAACTATCTATAGCATGATGCTAATACACATCAGTACACATACAGTAACTGCGTTTAGCATGATGTCACTACACATCAGTACATTAACAGCTCATGTCACAATGGAGGCTATAGTGGATCACCCAATACTGAGGGAAATTCAAACCTGTTTTGCACTGAAAAGAGAAACAAAAGGGAACGGCCAGTCCAGCTGCTAGTGTGCTTTGTATTTAACTATGACAGACACAGACACACTTAATTTATCAAATCTTTTGGCTATCAGTATGCCTTTTTGATCTGTCCTTACATTTCATGGCTCAGAAATAAGCCAAGGATCTTTGACCACTGTCATCCTGCACCAGGCCAAAGGCTTAGTACAGTGGACATAAAACACATCATCATCATCATCATCATCTACCGCTTATCCGGAGTCGGGTCACATCCACACAGGAAACCGTTGCAATGTAAGAATGTCATGTAATGTAACTCAGCTCCTGTCCAGGAGGGCTGCACGGTCTACTGGTTTTCACCTCCTCAACCAATTTAAACCCAAGACACCAGGGGCCTGTATCACGACCACAAAGCAGGATCACTGAATTAGGTGGATAACTGCGCTGTGTAAAACCTGAAACCTTCCAAAATCTGGAAAAGAGAGCTGTTCTGGGTTTTACTGAGGACAGTTATCCAGCTAACTCAGTAATCCTGCTTTGTGATACAGGCCCCTGGTGAGTTAACTACATCATGACAACTTTAATTGGTTACGTGCCACTCGGTATACCTAGTGGTTGAGGGATCCTGCATTGACAAACTATAACCCCTGGTTGCTGAGTGATATTCCAGTGATGTGGGTGAAATCTGTGAATTGGTAGATTTCTGATGCCCCAGTGATGTGTAGCAGGCAGCCTTCTCTTACCCTGCATGGTGGTCCTGGTGGGCTCTGCAAACAGCGGGATGAGCAGGAGGTAGATGAGGTAGACGAAGGAGAGCCCGTTGTAACGGAACATGCAGGCTGCAAGGACAGAGACACATATCACAGGTTCTTTATGTGGGAAATAATGACTGTCTCATTTACAAAAGGGTTATAAATACACTGCATACACAAGGTACACACACAGCATACATACAATATACACAAAGTATACACACGGCATATACACTGTATACACAAGGTACACACTGCACAGTGCATACTTAAGGCATACACATGGTATAACACAAGATATACACATGGCATACACAGTGTGTAACACAGCATACACACACACACACACACACACACACACACACACAGTATACACAAAGTATACACACGGCACACACACTGCATACAAAAGGTACACACATACAGCATACACCCTGCACAGTGCAAACACATGGCATACACATGGTATAACACAAGGTATAGATGCAGTATACAAAAGGTACACACACAGCACACACTGCATACAGAAAGTACACACACATCATCCATACTAGGCATGCTCATGGTATAACACAAGGTATACACATGGTATACAAACAGCACACATATTAACTGCATTTCACAAGAAGAAACTCATTTGGGAAGGAAACAGTGTAACCATGATCTCTGATGGAAAGATTGTTGCTTGATAAATGAACGAGCGCCTATCAATGTATTCCTGGATTTTCCTTTTATTTTACCTTGGCAGGCATTCAAAGCCACAACACCACTGGGTTGCTGAAAAATTTAGTACATTTCTGTGGGCAAATGTTGCTGGGATGTAGGGCAAGGGATTCACCAGAGTGGCATTTTCAACTTATTTCATTAACTTTTGGCTTTAGGTTTTTTGGGTAATTTAATAGAGAAAATATACCATAAACACCACATTGTTGTTATGCAACGAAGCTGATCAAAATGTACTTACACCAGGGGGGTATTTCACAAAGCAGGATTACAGACTTAGCTGGATAACTACATTGAGTAAAACTGGGAACCCTCCCATATCTGGAACATGAAAAAGTAAAAAGCTGTTCTGGGTTTTACTCAGTGTAGTTATCCAGCTAACTCAGTAATCCTGCCCTCAGATGACAAATTCAACAAAACAAAACTGGTATTAAGACAGAAAAGGGTGAATTGGTTCTCACTGTCAACATCACGTGGACAATTAATGTTCACCTCAATGCCCACATTAAAGAACACTATCCTGACTGGGAAGAGAGCTGGGAAATGTAGTCATTGATCAGTGTCCTATCCTAAATTAACACCAAATCCTCTAACCCATTTGCTTCTTAATACTACATTCTCCATCCCCTCTTGCACATACAATGGCATCTAATATTATGTTGTAAGATTATGTACCGACTACTACTATCAATTGTGACTCTGATGCCTTAGAATCAGCGCTGCTCGTCGCCTAAACCTGTATGTACGCACGTAAATAATTCGCTCTGAATAAGAACATCTGCTAAATGTCTAAATGTAAATCCTTTTTTTTTTAGAAAAGCAGTGTAGTTCCATGGTTAAGGAACTGGGCTTGTAACTCAAAGGTTGTACCCCTGAGCAGGGTTCCTAACCTGAATTGCTTCAGTAAAACATTCAGCTGTATAAATGGATTGCAATAATGTAATCTCTGTGCAGGTCACTCTGGATAAGAGTGCCTGCTAAATGCTGAAATGTAATGTAATGATAATCAATGCACAGCTCCAGCAGCAAAACAGCGTTTAACTGAACGCAGAGCAGAGTAGCGCAAGTGCAGAGCCCGAGCTGCTCTCCTGACGGCAGGGAGGTGGGTTAATGAAGCCGTGCGAGGGCCGGGCCAGAGGAGATTGCATTAAGATAGGCCAGAGTGATGCTGCTCCAGTCAAACTCTCAGCACCCAGCTCATCTTAGTCCATTATCTGTAAAACAGCCAGAGTACAGCCATCAGCTCAACCACATTTTAAAGTCCAATTTTATGCGCTTCTGCTTTTCAGCAGATAAGGATAAAACGTTCCTGGGTTCAATTGTTAACGACAAAACAGGAGGCGACTTGAATCACACGCTTGTGGAATGTTATTATTATCATGTTTATCTTCATTAAGCTACATGTACCATTGCGTATGTTGCATATTTTGTGGGTTGATAGAAAATGCAGACGTACGATTGCAGGACAGATTTATTACAAATGTTCTGAAATTGCTTCGGTCTGGGAAATAAGCCAAACAAATTTAACACCAGCACCAGAGCTGCCATTATGGTTGGTGGATATTAATTACATACATTATTGATGTTTGTGTGGAGACATAAATTGTTGTTTCTAATCAAGTGTGTCCCTTGCAAAACTGTGAGACATAAAACACAAAGTAGAAATTAATTTGCTCATAAGGGCAATTACTTGATAAAACCACAAGCTGATTGGCTGCATGTAACCCAGGGGAGTGACTGCTTGGACCGAATATGAATATAATATAAACACAGAATGTGATTTGTTGATGAAATCACAAGTGTTTCTGTTATACAGTTGGCTCCACTCATTCTGTGAGTGTCGGAGTAAATTTGTGCTGCCGTGCCGCCTTTATATATTGTATTGTGAAGTATAATTTAGCATCTGCACATGTGACGCTGCTTTGTTGCAGAATTGCAGAGCCTGTCTCTCCAAGCAAGTGAAGCTGCCGATAATAGATAACGGGAGCAAAGTAATAGACATGTTTGCTTGCTCAATGGCAACAAATCTAAAATGGAGGAATAGCCTCCGGAAGGGATGCTGGTCTGATAGGCCTCGAGCAGGGACTCTGGTCAGAGAGTAAGGACAGAGAGAGTTCTTCCAGTTTATATAAAGGGTTTCATGGTTTAACATGAAGTTATTTAACATATTAAAATAGCTATACGTCACATAACAGTAGCTAAATTAGGTGACCGTTGTCACGTAAAAAAGAAAATACAATTTTCTGCTGCTCCGTAATCCCGCCCACTTTGGTGATGAACGTCTGGTGCCACTTTTGGATAAAATATAATGGGAGTCAATGGACTGAAAATGTTTTTTTTCTATATTCAGACAGCTAGACATTCAAAACACAGAAGAGAGGGGTTGTCAAATTTTAAAACAATTTTAAATTTTAAATTATGTCCAACAAATAAACAACAAACATGTTTTCAAAACAAGTGCAGGCAGCTAGGTCAACCTAGTGCATGCCGGGTGCTGGAGGTCTTGTTCGAGTGATGGCTATCTCACTCTAGCGCAATAAGTAGGCTATTCCACCAGTGGTGTTGCGTGTGGCGTCAAGGTTCCGTCCTGCCTGGGAAGTATTTGTGTGGAAATATCACGCATACACACAGGAGGGTGCACACGTGCAAACAATGCAGTCAGGGACAACGTTTGAACTGCTTAGCTAGCTCAGTGTTGATGTAACTAACATATTCTAAGTTAAACAAGTGTCCTTCATCATCCATTTCAGCTTCTGCAATTATAAATTGATGTTGATTTCTTTTGAAATATTGAATATTCTGCCCCAGCATAGAGTACTCAAGTGACTACGAAACTGGTTTCGGAAGTAAATTCCCCATCCATTTAGAGAATAGACATTAACTAAAGCTTACTTTTAAACCATTTCTACTGATTATGTCTTATCGTAAATTTCCCAGATTGTTCAATATAACGTCCGTTCGCAAACTATGTCATTTTTCTGGTCCAGCTTCAAGTATATTTAACGTTCTAGTATTTTTTTTGTGAACATACCAGCGCTGGCACTGTTTAAAAACTCCACATCCCATAATTCCCTCCGAACGTGCAGCCTTGTCTCCAGACGTTGTCATATAACATTAGCCAGCAGGATCCGTGCACTTTTTGGTTTCCCGTTTCAGAAACAGAAATAAAAAACAGGAAATGAATGGTTATTCTATATTCATTTTAAAAGCAGAAATTGAAAAACGAGAATCAAACGGTTATTCGTTTTGCTGACTTATTTTAAACATAACATTACAGGAAATTTTAATTGGTCTTGATTTCCAAAGTTTATGGCACCATGTTCCGATTTCCGTTTTCTCAAGGAAAAAGGGTCCACTCCACAGAACTATATAAAAACTGTGGTTCACTCTCCAAAGGCTTCATCAGAAAACGAACAGATGTCTATTCTCACTCCCGGAGTTGGAACAGCTACTTTAATGGCTGTGACTCATCCCAGTAATTACAAAAAAAAAATTCTGATAATTAAGCTTCGTGCGGAAGTTATGAAGCGAGTGGTAATCTTATCCACTGAATCAGATCTTCTGGATGAACTTCTGTGCGACTTTAATGAAAATATAAGTTTTTTGTCTATTAAGTTTCAATTGTACTAATTTGAGCACAGAGAAAACACTATTAAAACATTAAAGAGGAAAATGTATTAACAAGGTGGATAGATGCTGCAACCAAATGTCACAACCTCCTTTAAATGTAAAATGCAGGCAAAAAATGAATGGTTACTTGTCTACAATACCTGTAACAAAAAAGGTTAAAAACACAAGTCATGAATTTGGGTAACAACCAAAAACAAGAAGAAGAAAGAAAAAGACACTACAGAATAAATTTATTTGACAATGTCAAACTATGTACGTCGCTCTGGATAAGAGCGTCTGCTAAATGTCTATAATGTAATGTAATGTAATGTAATGTCAAATATTCATACTGCACATCACCACAAATGGCCTGATTTACTAAGACCTTAGCATTACTAAGACCTTTTTGCACATGCAAAACTAATAACACAACCAATGGTTGGTGTAAAACAAGTACCACAATAAGTAAGATAAGTGTCCACAGAAATACATAATGTAACCTGTAAGAGGGGTGCTTTTGAACAAAGGCTTGATGTGTCTCTTGTAACAGCCTTGCCCTGTAAGGCCTTAAGCGAGCGCATCTCTGCGTGCCAGTTTGAGCCTGCCGCTGGTTACCCTGCAGGGCAAAATGATGCGTGACATCAGTGCCCTGTTCCCGCCATTATCCGTTTGCTCTGCACAATGGAAACTGGATGAATAAAGTAAGAGAGCCAACTGTGAGCAAGTCAGCCATGATGCATTCACTAGAGAGGATAAACTCTTACAGCAGCTTGCAGCCATGTCGTCAAAATCACAAAACAATACCCGTGATGCACTGTCAATGTCCTCACAAAGCTTTCTTCATGAGTCACAGCTTCAGGATATTTTAATGATCAACTTTTTTTTAATTTACCATAAAGGGTGACTGCTCTTTTCCCTTGTTTATGATTATAGCTGCTCTCTGATCAGGTCATATACACTAATCTGAGTTCCAGCACCTTTAGTGAATCCCTGTTTAATGTATCTTGTGTCTAATGTGTCTATCACACTGTTACCGTTTCACATGTAAACTCTACATTAGTAAGAAAGGATATTCCATTGAATAATTCAGTTGAACACCAGACAAAATGATTGATACAAGATAGGTATAGGCAACATATCCAATTGAATTCCCACTTATGTTGGTAAGTTACACCAAGTTTTCAAGCATCATTAAATCATTTGAAAGATTTTGGGTATAAAGCAGAAATAAAGAGGGAACACTATTTTTATTTTATTCAGTTTCTCAGACAGTGAATATATGTTCCCTTGTGAAAATATTGTTTTTAATACATCATATCTACCAAATCACCAGCGCTCTGTTAAAGCCACCCTTGTTATTCGTGCGTGGCTACATGCGCAGTCCTGCGCAAACCTGCGCGGACCTCTGCCTCCAGTGGGCACAGGAATATGAGGGTAAGGCAAAGGGTAGCTGGACAATGTCTGGTTTAAAAGCTGTGGCCCGTCCATTTTACCACATGAATCACCGCTCATTAACGATTCCTTTCCTGTCAGCATCAAGTTTATTCTCTCTCTGGGGCTGGTGATTAATGCAGGCTCTCACCACTATTCTCAACAAAGTTGTTTTTACCCACGTTGCCATAAATTCATTTTATGTACGGCAGCCTCTGATTAACTGCCTGCTGCTTACAAGGAAATAAGATCCCTCAAATACACTCTTTTCTCAAAAGTCTGGGAAAATCACAACCATTCTTTTCCTCTCTAGTGCCTCTAGTGGACTTATGTTGCAGCTGCATAAGCTGCCCTCTACTGCCAGGGAGGGTGATCAGTGAGTGGGCAGTATGGTCAGAGAATCTGTGAGGCAATTTGACTGAGTGCAACTTTTATCAATCACAGACAGTAAACTGTGGTGGACCAGGGGTCAAATAAACCCGCACTGTACTTTCAACAGTGTGATCACGCTGTGCTGACGTGGATGTAAATTTTACATTTATCATGTTTTTTCATGGCAGTGACCTGAAGAGGTTGTGATCCAGAGATCATAATTAATCCCTTTGCAAACCAGTCTGGCCAGACCACCCCACCCCACCCCAACCACCCAACCTGTCTTCCCCACAACCATAAACACACATTAATTAGAACTAAAGCACCTTCAGTCCTACACCAGCCTGCTGGAAACTCACCCACCTCTTAATCATTTTCTGGTTTTTGAGGGATAATCCAGTGACAGACTTGCATTCATTGCCATGTTAAAAAAAAGAAAAGAGAAAAAAAAGCCATAAAATATTAAAAGCGTGTTTACGATAACGGGAAGCCAATATTCCTCTGGCTTGCTGGATCATTATCAATTCATGAGGTTAAAACTACTTTCCGTGAATTAATGGAAATGTTGCAGGGTCGCACAATCGCTTTGGAAAAAGGAGGGAGACCCAGGAGTGTATGCTCTGGACACAATTATCACCACCATTACCATTACCATTATAACAATTGCCATCATTACCATTACCATCATAACAATTACCATCATAACCATTACCATCACAACGATTACCATCATTACCATCATAATAATTACCACCATTACCATCATAACCATTACCATCTTAACCATTACCATCATTACCATTACCATCATAACCATTACCACCATAACCATTACCACCATAACCATTACCATCATAACCATTACCATCACAACCATTACCATCATTACCATTACCATCACAACGATTACCATCATTACCATCATAATAATTACCACCATTACCATCATAACCATTACCATCTTAACCATTACCATCATTACCATTACCATCATAACCATTACCATCATAACCATTACCATCATTACCATTACCATCATAACAATTACTATCACAATCATTACCACCATTACCATTACCATCATAACAATTACTATCACAACCATTACCACCATTACCATCATAACCATTACCATCATTACCATCATAATAATTACCACCATTACCATTACCATCATAACAATTAGCATCATAACCATTACCATCATAACAATTACTATCACAACCATTACCACCGTTACCATTACCATCATAACCATTATCATCATAACCATTACCATCATTACCATTACCATCATAACTATTACCATCATAACCATTACCATCATAATAATTAGCATCATAACCATTACCATCATAACCATTACCTTCATAACCATTACCATCATAACCATTACCATCATTACCATTACCAGCATAACCATTACCATCATAACCATTACCATCATTACCATTACCATCATAACCATTATCATCATAACCATTACCATCATTACCATTACCATCATAACAATTAGCATCATAACCATTATCATCATAACCATTACCATCATAATAATTACCATCAATACCATTAGTATCACAAACATTATATCACAACCATTACAATCATAACTATTACTATCACAACCATTACCATCAATACCATTACCATCATAACCATTACCATCAATGCTATTACTATCACAACCATTACCATCATAACCATTACCATCAATGCTATTACTATCACAACCATTACCATCAATACCATTACCATCAATACTATTACTACCACAACCATTACCATCTCAACCATTACCATGATAACCATTACCATACAACCATTACCATCAATACCATTGCTATCACAACCATTACCATAAGATTACCATAACCATTACCATAAGATTACCATAACCATTGCCATAAGAATCATCTCAACAAGGAATCATTTGCACAAAGAACCAGCCACTGCGAGCTGCTAGAGCGCTCAATGCACTCACTGTGAGACTGCCAAGAAAAGAGGAAGGTATCCTCACACACACCAAGCTAATCCCACCACTATAAAAGGTCATCTATAAAGGAAACTATGCAACATGAAGGTTTTCCTGCCTGCATGAAAAAGCATTGTTAACAGTTAATGCAGTGGTTCCCAAACCTGTCCGCGGGTATCCCCAGCTGGATCCAGGCATTTGATGTGCTCCATTTCAAGCACACCTGATGCAACTAATCAAGGGCTTAATTAATTGTATCAGGTGTGCTTGAGGTGGAACACATCAAATGCCTGGATCCAGCTGGGGGTACCCGAGGAGAGGTTTGGCAACCACTGGGGTAATCTATAAATTTGGTCAAGTATGACATCAAAATAATACATACACACTTTACACTGTATTGTTGGATACATTTTACAGACCAATCTGTAATGGATGCCCACAATTATATTTGTGGTATGCATTTTCTAATTGCTTATACTGCAATCTAAAGGCATAATCCTTCTTCACAAGAGAAATCTTCCCTGAACCGGCCTGGAATGGACCCGATTCCACACGCAGTACGGAGTGGGACTCCGAGGTCAGACAGCTCCCTCCAACGTCCCAGGGCCAGGTCACACTATCAGAGCCCGGCCTCATCATAAAACCCATTTGCGCCTTTTATAGGGTGATCGCTTTAAACTGTCCTCAGGGCATGAGGATCTCAGTTCAGCTGAAGGACACCAAAATATCGCTACACTGCAAAAGCAGCAAATAAGCTCCCCGCTTCTTATCAAAAAAATCAGCGGCAATTCACTTACAATGGCCACCTTTTTAGAAAGCCGCTGACGTGGACCTTGCATTTGTATGACGTAGCGTGATACGCACGGCTTAAACTCTTCATTCACTGTGTTCATCAAGCATCTTGTGGACATTTTGTCTGACCTTTATTTTTTCTAAGTGGCCAGGAATATAATTTAATAGTCAGAGCCAAGGTATGAAAAATCTGTTATAATCTAATATGAATATAAAAATAGTGATGGCTCTTATTGCTATTTTCAGATGCCTTTCAAATAGCTCAGTATTCAGCAGTTTAACGTACCACTATGGCAGCTATCTGAATTCAATCGTGAATATCAAATACTACAAATCAATATCAACAAACAGCTGAAATGACATTTCACATACATTTCTGTCTCTTTTAATGAGACTTCACCTTTATACAAGCTCCCGAAGTGCACTGCACATCTTCCCTGCGGCTGGCTCATCTTTTACAATTCTTTCCTGTTTACTGGCCAATCAGCTAGACCGTAACATTAATTAATATCATGTAAACTGACCGTTCAAGGACCAGCGGGACCATAGAATTAATGAATATCCCGTTAACTGTCCAATCAACAAGCAGATGGACCATAACATGTATTAATATCCTGTTAACTGGCCAATCAAGGAGAAGCTAAACCATAACATGAATTAATATCCTGTGAACTGGCCAATCAAGGACCAGCTGGACCATAATCCGAAATAATGTCAGTGAACAGAGAGGAAAGCACACATACTCAGACCAGTAGACTGCTTAATAATTATGTTGGAGAAAAACTACCCAGGTTTGCGTCAGTGAAATTATTTTTACATTGAAAGGGTGCAGACATAACATCACTTGTGCTGAGATGTTGTGAATGCGCTTCAGGTAAACCTGTACAACATGTCAGACTGTCTTTAGTTTAAAACCATACCTTTTCAATACAAACACATTTTCCCCCAAGACAGCAGTGACTATGTTTACATGCACAGAAATATTCTGATCTTAACCCGAATATTCAAGTATTCCAGTTATGAGTAACTGGTAAAAGATGTGCAATATTCCACTATAAAATGGAATAAAGAGTCAATATAAATACCTCGCACCTGGAAAATAAACACTTATATAATTTTTTTTTTACAGAATATTGGGTCCTAATTTGCTCACTGGCTTGTTGTCATGATTAATAAAAAAGCAAAAAAAAAATGCACGTTTTCAGCAACTGTGAGACCCATTTTTGTCCCTCAGTTATGAACGTCACAAATATGATTTCATTTCTTGACAGAAGGCAGCACTGCCACAGTAATGTGTTAAAACAAAGTTCTTCAGAAGATAGGGAGGAACACAATAAGCTACTTTCCGAAAGTAAATAACCCAACACAACGCGAAAGTGAGCATCTTTCCCAAACAGCAGTGTGAGCAGGATATCCCAGATGTCCGTTACAGGGCTAATTAGGGATACCCATCATCATTTAAACAGGAATATCAATGGCACTTGTATTTCATGGTACATGAGAACCACTGAGCCTGGGCTAAAATATGCCCCGCCAAGATGGATTGTGACGCAGTGAGCGTGGGCTACAGTGGCCATAAAACAAAGGACAGAATCTGGACATGGCCAGTGTACACCACACTGCGCATGTCTGAGAGCTCTGGGTGTGGTTATAAGGACGGTCATTACTACCCCCGCCCCCGATATGGGCCTCTTCTTCACTCACTCACATTGATGCCCTCAACCTGAAAGCCACGTAGACCTTTTGTAACCTGAAAGCCTTGCAGCCCTTACGTAAAGTTCCTGCTCAAGCCTATAGGACGTGGTAATCCATGTTGTGCCATCAGAATTAACGGCGGGTGACAGTGAACTGTAAAAGAAACTGGGGCATTTGACTTGGTTTCCGGTCATGGCCAGATTTCCATTTAAAACACTTGAGAGGACGGAGACCGCAAGTAACCACGGCTACTTTAAGCCATCTGGACATTTAAGCAATGTGGGGCCGGTCCATATTGTCTTGAGGCAAGTTAAGTTCAGACCGTGGTTGCAAGTTACCACACTGCCCCATTCCACTTCCTAAGAGACAAAGGCATCCGTCTGAAGGAAGCAGTTCAGGCATTTCAACACAGAACTGCCACCATCAGAATGTGCAGCACTAGGAGGATTAATCTCTGCTGTTTTCTTTTTCCAACCGTCATGCATTTGATTTCAATAAGCTGACAGAACATTAAAAAAGTGTTTAAAAAAATATATATTGCAAAGGAAGTTCAGATACCATGGTGTTCTTCTAATGGTACTAAGGCATACAGTGTGGACTTATGTAACAGTAGCCAAGTACCTCTTAATAATTCAACAATAGCAACACAATTTACGGACAGTCCTAATAGGACTGTTGAACTACTATCTCTGAGCTACTCTGAAACACATGAATAGGCCTATCACAGGATGCCATGATATGACCTCGACTAACAGTAATGTGGAAAAAGTGTGCTTTAGAAAATAACTACATTTCCAACACATATCACACGCAAATGCATATTCATTCAATCGTTAGCCTACCTACCTTTCTCCGCCAACGAGCGCTGTTCAATCCTTACATTGACATACCAGCCTTATTTACGGTCAATTGCTCGATTAATTAAATGACCTTGTCGGACCTTGTATTAATAACAGTTGTTTTGCTGACTTCCAGTTTGCTAGATCAGTTCAAATGATTCACAGCAATTAATTTGCTGTTGGGTTTTCCTAGAAGTTTTTACTTCTGTTTGGAAAATGTGGATCTGTCACTCAGCGAGGTTTGGTTATTTTGCGTCCTTACAACCGAAACTACAACGCAAACTCAGTATAAACGCACGCGGTTTCCACGAACTCTTTAATAACAACAAATAATCGCACGTACATTAGACTAAAGACATTTGGATAAATATAATTTCCTGTCGAGAAATGTAAAATAACATTTTAAACGATGTGGTGATTATACGTTTCCGAGCTGATTTAATTTTACCCGGCTCCGCTTTTAAAACCAACCAATTAGACTATAGTCTATGGTTGAAAAAGTGTCAATTTTATTGCAATTATCTAGCCTATTGCTAAATGAAATGTGTCCTTAAGTTGATCAGATATTCAAACCATTTCAAACTATTTAACTTTGCTGATTAATGGAATGCATGTCATAGCTTGTGACCAATAAATCTTCAGTGTTTAATAAATTGTGGCTACATCACAGCTGAAATAGGCTACGAATGTAAGGTTGGAACTCGTCTTCCTGCCATCAGATGCTCTGAACTGTTTAACCGAAGTACTTCATTAAAAATATATATTTTAACCGCAGTTCTTCATTCAAAAATAATTTTTTTAACCGCAGTCGTTCATTAAAAAAATGTATTCTACACACAGTAATTTTAGACCATGGTTCGTGCTGTAATAATAATAATAATAATAATTTTTTTTTTTAGTAGTAGTCATAATGTTTGTAATAATAATAATCATTATAATTAGCCTAAAGCATAAAAAATTTGACTGGCCTTTTTGTGACATTCTTGTAGTATTATACTAGAATATTATTAATAATAGGCCTAATGTAAATGTAAATAAAGTGTTCAATTCACACAGTTTTAATAAGTTAAATGAATTATATATACCTTTGGCAAAGTAAAAAAAGGATGTGGATAATTAGGTTACCGTCACGTTAATTATTTCTCAGTGGTTCATAGTCTGTGTATACATGACTATCAAGTTAAAGTAGCCCTGATATATTTCATTTGAAATAAAAAAACTAATTACGATACCATAGTAAAATTAGGTTTCTACTTAGTATTAGTAACACGTACAAGTAGTAGCCTCCTACTAGGCCTACTTAATGTATTATCAAATATGTATTAATTTATCAATGTAGTTTACTTTTATTATTATTAGGCCTATTATTAAAGATAAGAGGAAGGTAAGAGGAGATAAGAGGAAGAAATGCGTAAAGGTGTATTCTCATCCAGAATTTTCGATCTTGATTCTTGTGAACATTGACATTATTAAACCTAAAAACTATAAGGACGTCTAATTATGGTATGTCGCTTTCAGTATTTTTCACGTATACATTGTACTGTACTATAGACGAAAAGCAATGCCAACTTACCTACTGCTAGACATAACGGGAGAAGTAATCTGAAGATCAATCCACACACAACCTCAGAAGCCATCTCTTTGGGTTCCTCTCTGCAAATCAAACATACAGCAACGTTTCTAAAGAAGATGTGCTCTCGTTCAAATGTTTTAAACGTCCGTTCGCCTCAAGTCCAGCCTTTTCCGAACTCCACATAAGATGGCATTTTCCGGCCTCTTTCGCTTTACATCCCGCTTTCACAGCTGCACATCAGTCCAGCAAAATGTCCTTGACGACCCATCAATTGCCTCTTTTCAGTTTGTGAATGCGTCTGGACAGCCCATAATGTAACATAAAAAAAACTCCTCCTCTGTTACGGTCAAAGGGCTGGCATTCAATATGAGTTTATTTACTTTCTGTGCTGCTCTGGGATCCTCTTGTTACAAGTTCTGACACTTCAAAGCGAAGATACGATCAAGGACCGCGGAGAACAAGTTTTCTAGTCATAACTTCCGTTCTGAATCCCGAACTCAGTAGGTACGGCAGCGCAGAAGAAGTGGCGTACGGCGAAGCCGGTGTAACATCAAGCACTCGCAGTTATTTCTGCTAAAGAAACGACAACTCCTCAAAGTGCACTGGAATAGCCACTCACTTTGACGCAGCCGTGCACTCGCACCTGCTTTCGCGCTACATCTGACCGGATCGCAGTTTTTCGTCAATCACTGAGCACTTGTCAGGACCACCCTATAACTGACAAACAACATAACCATTCACAAGTCAGTCTCCAGCAGCGAAGACGCGGCCCCAGTGAGAGCGAGCAGGAGGTGGAACCCTTTTCGTGCTCAACAGTTTTCTCCTCCCCGGCGCGTGTCGCGGGTGCTGCCTCATTTAGCGGACTCCTAGGGTCAGAAATCTTAACCCCTGAAAGTTCCGGGGCAAGTCTTTAATAACAATTAAAGTCTTTAATACAATATGGCAACCGCATATATTGCAGATTGTTGGAAATATTTTGGCATAGCATACTCATAGGTTGGCTACTATAAACATGTTGTATTTTCAGACGTTTTGCAGCTTTAAAAATCATGAGCTTGGGAGGACGGAATAAACTAATAGGCTATCGAGTGGGGAAATAGAGCAAAATGACAATCAAATAAAATACGAACTCCAGAGTAACACATTGCGCAGTAGACGGGTGATAAGAATGGTTTAAAAAGTACTGAAACATTATTTAAAGAGCAGTTAAAATTCTTTGTTTGGATTTTAAAAAGTGCTGGCTAGTGGTCATAGTAGGATATCTCTGTTGCCATGTCTGCGTAATTTAATTTATATAGCCGAGTATCTAAAGATAATAGCAATATATTTGACAGAAAAAAATGTACTTTCAGAAACTTAAAAGCCTTTAATACACGTTTAACCCTCATATTATCTGGTCAATTTGACCCAGTTGTGTTTGACATCTCTTAAAAACCAGGTAACCTTATTTTTTTCATTTTGATACTATATATTTTCTAAATTGGTGGGATTTAATAGTAAACACGCAATAATAATAAATAAATGCTATGTTTTGTACCAACTTTGCATAGGCTACAATGGTGTTGTGTGGGGTCGTTTGTGGGGTAACTGTAGATAAGAAAATATACTTAAAATTTTTTTTAGATTTTTTGTGGGTGAGTCTGGTGACACGCATACAGGTTTGAAACTTCACGAATTTTCACTTACCTCAGGCTCTAAAATGAGATTCTCATCAGATGTTTAATATATAGGGATAAAAAGTCAATTGGGAGACACACAAAAGGTGAAACGGAAAGTGTAAATTTTACAATATTTTTGTGTCAGTTTAAACTTTCCGGGTCAATTTGACCCCAAACATAAAAGGCGTCATACAATAAAAATATGAGGGATAATATGAGGGTTAATTCGGAAATGTGAACAATGGCTATTTAAATTGGTATAGTATAGGCTAACTTCGTACATTTAAACCGTCAAGGCCAGTCTGAAAGGGGAAAAAGAGGTTCGCCCTGCTATTCCCTGCCTTCCGTCATGTAAAACGGGTTCATGGCGACTGGGGATTATACAACAGCGCCATCTGTCGATTACTCGAATCTACCCATTGCAAATATATAAATGAATGCAAAATAAACAGGTTAATATTAGTAATCACCACAACCTAGTTATTTCTTTGATTGATTTGATTCCAGAAATATAATAATCATACGTACATGTAACGATATCTCAGTATATTTTATAAAACATTTAAGGTAATTTTCATGCCATATCATTTTATGCCATGCCTACCAGTGTGACAAGTCATATATTTTCCTGTCACTCCTTATTAGAACCTGTTATAATATAAAATAACGTTTAGTTTATTTTTCACTGTTTCATATTTTACTTCTGTCAAAAACAAAAATGGAGAGGTTGTGCCCCTGGCATTACATAGTTTTAAAAGCAAAAAATGGAAATTAATCTAATTCATAAATAAGTCAAGTTATCATCCCAAGCTATGTTTACTACTGTAGCAGGCTTGATATGTCACACGTGTCTCACATTTGGGTAAGTATACGATCATCGATCATATTTTGGCAGAGTTCATGTAGTTATTATCAGCATCATGTGCCTTTATCAACGTCTGGTCGCTCCCTTCTGAGGAAAACCACATTTGCGAAACGACAGTGCAGTGTGTATTTAACCAAATAATACTTTATTGATATCGAGTTGTTTTATTCCCTGTTGTAGCGCAATTAACTGTTTATAGCAGCAAAATAATACATCTTCATTTTATGACTGGAGGCAAAGTTGGGAAGGGCAATGACTAATGTTTTGTTGTCTGCAACCTGTTCCTGAGGGGGAAGTTTGTTACCTTGCTGAGAAAAACAATGGGAATCCATATTGTAAGATGGTGGTCACGCCCTCCCTCCTCTTCATTATGACATCATAGTAGGAGGGTTTTGGATTGCCTGGACTTGGGTGCCTTAACCCAAACAGCTGGGGACCTGCACTGGGAGAGTGAGGCTTTATCAAACCTACAACACTGTAATTAACTTTTAAAAATACCCTTCTATCCACACAATTTTATGATTTTTTTCCAGAATATATCCACTTTCAGACATTCGTTCAGGGTAATATTTGTGAATTGCTTCCTTGTCGTTCACCTCTGTGTCCTATCCTATGATTTTGCAGTCATATACACATCATTATTGATCTTTAATAAGATTTGAATAATTATTCATTAATTCATTTATTTATTTGGGAGACACATTTATCTACAGGTAACTTACAAGGCCAACATGATATGACACATTAAAGACATGGCACAGGAACAGAATTAACCAGAATAGTGGCATGAATTTCTACAGTTCAGTCTTTAAATCAACTCCAGTCCAGTCTAGGAAATATTGCACTCATTACCCTGACTCCTGACTTAGAATAATAAACACAATAGTTAACAATGCCAACTATGGAGGCAAATCATATGCCACTTTCTTAAAAAATGAATGAGTATAAATTAAGGGACAAAGTGCATTGCAGTTTGAGGCCCAATCCAGCAGTGCATTGGATCGAGGCCCAAATTGGTAAAGAACTAATTTTGCAGGAAGAAAATGAGATGGCTTTATGGCAGCTGGCCTGCCAGCTGACTCATCAATACAAGGCAAAATTGTAGGCATTGATTCGTCTCTGCAGATCTTTGTTTTCTTTTTAGACTCTTCATCCGGATGACCGCAGGTGGACCGAGATGCTTTGCCCCCTTCTCTCATCTGGATGACCGCAGGTGGACCGAGATGCTTTGCCCCCTTCTCTCATCTGATGCTTTGCCTCCCCTTCTCTGCTTTGAGTAATTTAACCTCAATGCATTTGTCACCGATTTCCATTTTTACCGTCAAAAATCACATCACGCAATCCGCATCACAAAAGAGGCATGCTGTCAGAGTGGCTCCGAGGTTCTGTTCAGTAGTTATATCGTAACGTCAGTCGCCCAGCAGCTCTTATCCGGGTACAATCTACATACGAGCCGCACGAAACGACCGGGCGTAAACGGGGACAGAGGTCTTATGCGACTCCGGTTCAGGCTGCTTCAAGGCCTCACCTGATTGCAGCAGAGTCTCATAACTCATCCTATCCATCGTGGTGAATCAGAAGAATCAGAAAACCCCGATGACTCGAAACCTCATTCCTCGCGTCGACACACACACACACAAGTGCCATAACCTCAAGTGTATAAGCAGTGGTAATTATCCGTCTATAAACTTGGTAATTATCGGCTGTCGTAATATGATCATTTGCGGTGATAAGGTGACTAAAACTTGTGAGCGAGTTAGTTAAAATGAAAATAAGATCTTTATGAATGACAAACCTTGCTGTGTGTGTGTGCGTCAACGGATACAACAACAAAAAAACACGCACACAAGCAGTGCAGCATTCTCTTTACAATCAATAAAAACAAGTCAAGCAGATCTCATAATCAACTGCCAACAGAGATGAATGGTCACAATAAAGGAAGAGCCCAATCGCACAAATGCATTAGAGTTTAAAATGTCTTTTTTATGTACTACAATGTATATGTTATTGATTATATGTAACTGACTATTGAGTTTAACTTGAAATATCTGGTGCAAACTATTACAGCCAGGAACTCACTGTCATTCTGTGTTTCAAGTGTTACTGATAAATGCACTGCTAAAAACTACAAAACACGACCTGGCATTTAAGATCTTTGTTCCTGTTTTATTATAAACAGTCTGGATTAAGCCCCCCCACCCCTATGTAAATCAACAGTACTGACAGTACCCTTTAAGATCTAACCTTGTGGAAAAGTAATATGGAATTATTATAATTATTGAAAATATCAGGCAAATTTGTCTTTGAGGGAAACAAACATTTTACAGGTCAATTGATGTTAAAATATAAGATAAAAATACATGGAATGCATCACTGGATATTTATAAAAAATGTGCTTACAGCTATACAGTTTGGGACTATATTACGAAATGTGTAATTCTAATATGTGCTACATGTGACGTTTAACATAATTATGTTCGTACTTAACTTTTAAGTACTTTTTTTTTAACTTTAACTTTAGGTTTTTTGAAGTTTGCTCAAACTTGTGCATTACACTGGGACTCGTCTTAAATGTAATGTATTGCAAAATAAAAACATAAGAAAAGTATTTTAGCAAGTAGCTAAAGCTCAAACATGAACATACGCACTTTCACAAAATAATGTAGTACAGCATATAGCATGTAAATTAATTTGTTTCATTTCAGAAGAGCTACTAACCCAAACCCTACTATACTGTCATTTGAAAAAGACAAGAGGCTCAAACTTACTGTATTTGAAAGATATCAATTAATCAGTTAATCAACTGAATTTGTCAAAAAGCAGCACCTACAGCAACTTTCGCACGGACGGAGGAACAGAGCGCAGATCCGACGGCCTGAGAGTGCGGTTATCTGAGCGTTTCGCACGGACGGTGGAACAGAACGCAGATCCGACGGCCTGAGAGTGCGGTTATCTGAGCGTTTCGCACGGACGGTGGAACAGAACGCAGATCCGACGGCCTGAGAGTGCCGTTATCTGAGCGTTTCGCACGGACGGTGGAACAGAACGCAGATCCGACGGCCTGAGAGTGCCGTTATCTGAGCGTTTCGCACGGACGGTGGAACAGAATGCAGATCTGACGGCTTGAGATTGCCGTTATCTGAGCGTTTCGCACGGACGGTGGAACAGAACGCAGATCTGACGGCCTGAGAGTGCCGTTATCTGAGCGTTTCGCACGGACGGTGGAACAGAACGCAGATATGACGGCTTGAGAGTGCGGTTATCTGAGCGTTTCGCACGGACGGTGGAACAGAACGCAGATCCGACGGCCTGAGAGTGCGGTTATCTGAGCGTTTCGCACGGACGGTGGAACAGAACGCAGATCCGACGGCCTGAGAGTGCGGTTATCTGAGCGTTTCGCACGGACGGTGGAACAGAACGCAGATCTCATGGCCTGAGAGTGCGGTTATCTGAGCGTTTCGCACGGACGGTGGAACAGAACGCAGATCCGACGGCCTGAGAGTGCGGTTATCTGAGCGTTTCGCACGGACGGTGGAACAGAACGCAGATCTGACGGCATTGTTTTCACCTCCCAGTCTTTTGTCAGGCCTGAACATGGCAGGGCAGACAAAGCCTCGTAAGAAAGGCTCTTAGACTGCAGGACTTAACACAGTGTGGGGCGTGTACTGCACTTGCTTCTAGTGCTGAGCTTTTATACACAGGCAATCTGTTATATTAATGTCTTAAGCCATCATTAACGGTAAAGCACAGAGGAGAGTACAGGTGGGTTTTTTTTGTTGTTGTGTTTTTTTCTTCCTTTGAAAGGCACATGACCCAGTGTGTAACCAGAGAGAAGCCTCCATGAGTTTAAAACAGTAAAAAAAAAAAAATGTTTTTGATTCGATGAAAACTAAAGGTGTAAAAAGGATTATGTCTGTGGACTGCTGCGGATATCGATTCGCTGGGAAATCCACACCAACACTTTCAATGTTGATATTGACACACTTCAAGCATTTTATGTTTCAGTCTGTGCAAATGTGTAATATACAGTAATTCATGTTTTCCTGTCTGATTCCTGTGAGCACGGGAAGTAGGGATTTAATATTGCGACGTGACGTAATGCGTACATTTTAACATCTTTTCAATATAAAATCATCAGGGGCACCTGGCATTAAATATATGTGTGAACTTGGATGATGCCAAAAATGCTGATTATAAAATGTAATAAAGCTTAAATACATTAAATTTCAATTACTGATAATTTAATTACTGATAAAAGTTATTGTTTCACTAAGAAAACCTGAAACATGGTGTAATATCTAATTTGTGTTGAGGGACTAGACAAAGATTTTATTTAATTCTAACCCATTAAAATCATGGAATATCAACATTACAGCAGCTAAATCTAATTTCGAGATGAAACACCTATATTCCATTTATTCTTCAAAATCCAGATCACACAGTGAAATATTTTTTGTTTTTTTGTTTTTGTTTTACTGTCAATTAATATACTTGTCATGTCTATAAATTTTTTTTTGATTTTGTCAGACATTTATGATGAACATTATTCAGCCTAGCTAGTGTATGCTATATTAATAAAATGTAATAACATTTATGATAAACATTAACTGGATAACTACTCAAACTGTAATGGCATTCATTAACTGGTCTGAACATAAATAAGAGGGGCTGGGGGTAGGGGGCTTAAGAGATCAAAGGTTAAAATAAAACTGCTCTTGTAGCCTTGAGAAACTTGATTCAGTAAATATCCAGCTGTAAAAAATCAATTCCATAAAAGTAAAATGTAAACAATTTAAATTGCATTTGGTAAAATGGGTTGACAAAAAATATAATGAAAAACTAGCATTTTTAGGGGAAACATGTGAGATTTTTCATCGTCGATGAAACTGTTCTTTGAAATGGCAAAAATATAGATTTTACTGGGTCCAAACAAATAGAATATCATAAATATAATGTAATAAATGTAATAAAAATATTTTCAACGTGCCTTTGTGCTTTTGCATTTACCATTGCTTGGCCCAGCTGCTCTTATCTATTCCATTTCTTTAACATGCACTCAGTGATGTTGTGTACAGGCAACACTTGGATCATAGCAAACGTGATCATCATAATTACGTTTCCTTGTTAAGTGCATTGATCTCAGATATGCACAGCGTGTAACGCAGAGCGATCACCTGATTTCATCTGGAATCTACCGTTTTTCCTGGCATCATCTGTCCTGTGACATCACATCCTAGAATGTTTACGACCCCACCACCCCCTCACCCAGAGACTGGACTGGCCAATGAGGGCATGCATTATTGAAGGCTGTTTACTCATCTGCCCTGAGTATTTCCTTTCGCAGGGCAATTCAGGGGATAAAGCTTTTAAACACTGCACTGATGACCCCAGCAGCCTGGGACCTGTAGCCACCCCCCATGCATTTTAAAATGCAGCACTTGAAAGGAGAGTTTTTGTATGTTATGCTTCCCTTGGAATGTACATTTATGGTCAGTATATGGTCACTGCAAGCAGAGGAACACCAATTTGTGCAAAAATTGACTGCTAAAGATACTTATATTTTGCGTTATCATGACAGCAGACGTAATATTCCCAACCAGTTAACGTAGAGGCTTTTGGAAGATTCTGGAAATTGACACTCCTGTGTTCAACATCTCCAAGGTGATTTTACACCCATCACTTCCACTACTCCAGAATTTCTGCGTGTTTGCTAGCTAACTATGATAGATGAAGTAGTCCACACACTGTACACTGCTCACTATAGAAGTGTTTAACACCACAAAATGTGCTCTTTTTAACCCGATGAAGAGCATGTAGCTCAAAATTGTACGTTTTGTGGTGTTAGTATTAGCAAACACTTTTTTCTTTGAGATTTTGGATGTGCATTGTCACATCCGCCGTTTCCCTCCAGTTCACCTTCCTTTCGTTTCTCTTGTTTTCCCATTCCTCATGTTTCATGTCGTGTTTTTCAGTTCACCCTGTCTGTCTTGTTCTGTGTTTGTGCAGGCTGGGTGTGGTTCCACGTTTTTCTCCCCGTATCATTTAGCCTATCACTCTCCCTCTCTGCTTACATTCCGCATACACTTTAATTATTCCATCAGTACTCTCACCTGTTCCTCACTCTATTTTAACTCCCCAGGTTCATTCACTCACCGACAGTTTGTTGTTTGTCTCAACTCCGTCTAGACATTCCTCTGCCATTCTGTCTGTTTTGCAATTCTACCTAGCCTGTTTGTTTTCTGTTCCTCGCTCCAGCCCGTCCTGCCTGCTTCCCGTCCTGTTTGCTCCTGCCCAGCCCTGTTTATTTCGCCAACCCTGTTTCCAGTCCATCACCTAGCCTTCCTTGTTTCATTGTGTTTTGCTGACCACTCTAATAAATATACTCCTGTTGGAGTTTTTGCCTGAGTCTGACTCAGAGTCCTGCATTTGGGTCCAAACCAGTGTTCGAACCACAACATGCATGTTTTTATTAATTTCTTTTTCTGGCTAACTATGCCTGCCATCAGGGCCGGTTCTAGTCATAGGTGACAAGGGCGGTCACCTGGGGTGCTGTTCGTTGAGGGGGAGAGGTTGCCAAACAAACAGAAACCCCCCCCCTTCCGGTTTGCAATCTCACCTACGTGCAACAGAAATGCCGTGTCTGCCTGCCATAAAGGTACATGACTGAAATATTAATGTGCAAGTTACGAACAACAGCTCTTTTTCAGTACCTTTCTATTGTATCCTTTGTTATACCAGAAGTCCCATTGAGATTAATATCTCTTTTACAAGTGTGTCCTGAACTTAACGTTAATTAGTAACTTGAGTATGAAGCACGAGGGATGCAAAATTGAACTTTTATTTACACAAAATTGGGACCCATGGTTGTGCCGTCCATGGTCCGACAGTACACATGTCAGGTGACTCCGGTGCAGTCAGCGGGTGGAGTGCCTTCTAAACAAATGGCCATTTCATTGGATTACAAAAATTTGGCGTCGTCTTCTGTATTCCCCCACTATTTCCCCTATTGCTTCCTGTGTGATTACCCACTTCAGTCCCTCAGTTCCTTCCACTTACTACGTGACGCAAACTATGAGGGTTAAAATCCAGCAGTGGGCTCGTAAATCAACCTAGACCCTCCGGTAACATAGTTATGTACGGAAACACAGCGGGATGGCTGTAGCTGTTATGGATGAATCATCGCAGGCAAAATTATGTTTGGGAGACATGCACGGCATACCCTCCAAGCATCACAAGGAGATAACATGTTTGACTTAGTTCAATTAGCATTACTTGAATACACTTGAATTGTATTTCCTCATCATCGAGGAATTTTTGTTTTACCTTTGCATGTTTTATGTTGAGTGGATTTTGCAATTTGCAATTTGCCCAACTTTGAGAGATAGCGAGAATTACCAGCCTGTCAAAACAATAACGACATTATTAACAGACCAGTATGTGAAGATTGATTTCAAAAGTGGAAAATGATTTACTTTTTCTCGCTATGGGAATTATTATTATTATTTTTAAAATACTTACCCTGAACACAAACGAGCAATGCCTTGCACATATACAGTAACTGACCCCTCCCTACAGCACCAGCATAGTTCCCCACAATAATGACAACAACCTAAGCAGCGAGCGCCTCAGGTTACAAAACAGCTGAGAGCGGAATATCATTTGACAAACCTCAAAAGAGAGATGAATCACCAGTTGGGCGGGCAGAGAGAGAGTTGTTTCTACAGAGCCAGTGAAGGGCCTCTTCAGCGGTACTTCCGCTACCATTTTGTCCGCACTAATGCGCGTCCAATTTATTTTAATTTGCATTAATAAACTGAGCAATGTGCTTCCTTCAGCAAAAACCCCCCTGCCTAATTGGTGTAGGATTTCATGTAAACCATTCCCTAAACCATCATGTATTGGAAGTGAAAACAACATACATCACTTAAATGAAGTTAGCCGATACCTGGACATAAACTTCTTAGTTTGTCAAGAGATTATTTGTTTAGAGTGGTATTTAGGGAACGCATTATGCATTTAACGCGATTAAAGTATCTAATTCAAAAATATAGCGCTGACTGTTCAAAATGTGGTTCGTACTACATGGAGGCATTCAGTCTGTCTCGTGCACCACGTAATGGAACAAGAACCTGAAGAGTCGTGAAAGTACCGTAATAACACTAAATGTTTACTATGGTTACGAAAAAAATAAATAAATACATGCAACACAGAATTTTCAGAGAAACATGTTAGTAACAATAGGATACACTTGTCTGTCTCATGTCCCGGCCAATTTTGTTGCTCAGCTGCGCCTGTTAAAATTGCTCGGGAAGGTT
>JAKUDI010000501.1:0-35302 GCA_022702515.1 Ilyophis sp. 1 JC-2022
AAGGGGGGATCCGGAGCAGGGGCAAACGTGCACATTTTGATGGCCGTTTGAGCTTCAGACCTTGTGGGCCTTTGGAAAAAATAGGTTTTTGGGCCGCTATCAGAGAAATGTACGGTTCCCAGAGCTCAGGCTCGTGTCCGTACACTCAATGCAGGGTCCCAGACACGATGAGACTGGCCCTGGACCTGTGGTCCAAAGGGGGACTTCGCAGCACCGCCAAATGTGTGCAGTTTCAGCACCTCGGACATGCAGAAAAGAGAGGTCTTTGGGCCGGTACCAGAGAATCGTACAATTCCCAGAGCTGGGGCTGGTGTCCCTACACTCAGAGCAGGGCCCCAGACATGATGAAACCAGCCCTGGATCTGTGGTCCAAAGGGGGGTTCTGCAGCATCGCCAACACATATAGGCACATTTAAACTTCAGGCTTTGTGGGCCTTCAGAAAAGAGAGGTTTCTGGGCCCCTGTCAGAGAGCCGTAGGGTTTCCTGAGGTGTGGCCAGTGTGCCTATACTCAGGGGGAAGTGCCCTGGTTCCAAGGGGACCAGCCACAGACCTATGGTCCAAAGCAGGGCCCTGTAGCACCAGCGAATGTGTGTACTTTCATCAGTTTCAGCACCTCGAGCCTTCAGAAAACCCCACTTTCTGACCCGCTGCCTTGGAATCAGATGGCGGCGCTGGTATCGCCCACTCAGGGCAGGGCCCCGGACACAACGAAACCACCCCCAGACCTGTGGTCCCAAGTGGGGATCCGCAGCACCGCTAAATGTTTGGGCTACTACTTTGCCGTGGCGGTTCTCCGGGACCCTGGGCGACCCTGGGCTCAGGGTGGTGTACACTGATGCGGGGTAAGGGGGGGCACGTGGCAAGACCGTTTCCAGACCAGTGGCATGAAAACTACTAATATATATCACGGAAAACCCCACCAGTGAGCCGTTTTCAGAGAAAAAGCAGGCTCGCCACAGAAAAAAAGTTATTCCGGGTTTTTCAGAGGAAACATTGGGGGCCTGTGGCACGTGGTGCTGTCGACTTTGTCAGGGCCAAGGGCCGAAGGTGCCAGCTACATTTGGTGGGCATCGGGCCAGCGTATGGCCTGGGAGCAGCGAAAATGTGCCTGGGCTGACCCCTTGAGAGGGCTGACAAAAGACTGGTTTCTGGGCTTTATTTCCGGACCCCGCAGTCCGATCCGGCCGACTCTGGTATTCCCGCATGCAGGGGAGTCTCGGTCCGGTTCCAAGGAGGTTATGCATGAGCCGGTGGTCCTCTGCGAGCCCCGGCAATAGCTAAGAATCTCCAGCCCGGGTTTTTGAAGAAATTCTGCAAATAAACTGCTTTCTGGGCTCCAGCTCTGAAACCCGCAGTTCGATTTAGCCGACGGTATCCACAAGTTCAGGGGGCCCTCCCAGTTCCGATGAGGCTATGGATGAGGCAGTGGTCAGCTCCTGGGCCCGGCAACAGCCATAATTATCTGTGGGTGACCAGTTGCTCAGACAACTGGTCACCCGCGAGGGACAAACAAAAAAATAAGGCGAAAAACCCTCTGAGGGTGACTAGTTGTCTGATCAACTGGTCACCCCCGGCACAAAAAGTGACACAAGGTCCGCAAACCGGGATTTTCATTGCATTGCGAGCAATGGGCCGGGGTTCAGGGTATCCAGACGGGTGCAGGCGGATATATAGGAGAGGTTTTTGAGGACCAAGAAGGCATTCCCCAGGCCACGTAGCCCAGTTTTGAGCTCCAGGAGCAAACTATTTTCTATAAACTATATATGGCTGGAAGTCCCCATCCAAGGGGGGAAATCTCGCAGCATAGCTCGGTTTTGATCTCCATAGCAAACCCCTCTCGCTATCCTGACGGACTGGATGTTTATACCCGCCCTGTCAGGGCCCTAATGCGCTGGGTCTCCCGGCTTATGCGTGAGCGGTTCCTGGCACCCGAGTCTGTTCCTCACAGGGCGGGCAAGAGCCACCGGCCTTCCGGCCCCCACCTTTGCCCCCACTGAGCCAGAGTGAGACCGAGATGCCCCGTGAACCTCCCGAAGCGACCCAACCACATCCCGGAAGGGAGGCCGGTCGGTTCAGGGTCTCTGGACCACCCTCGCTTCGCCCTGCCTTACCCGGTCCCGATCCGCCCGAAGCGCACCCCTGGCGCTTTTCTCCATTTTCTCAAAGGCGACTACCTGGTTGATCCTGCCATTAACATATGCTTGTCTCAAAGATTAAGCCATGCATGTCTAAGTACACACGGCCAGTACAGTGAAACTGCGAATGGCTCATTAAATCAGTTATGGTTCCTTTGATCGCTCCAACGTTACTTGGATAACTGTGGCAATTCTAGACCTAATACATGCCGACGAACGCTGACCCTCCCCAGGGGATACGTGCATTTATAAGACATCCGAGGGTCGCTCCGGCCGCTTTGGTGACTCTAGATAACCTCGGGCCGATCGCTGGCCCTCCGTGGCGGTGACGTTTCATTAGAATATCTGCCCTATCAACATTCACCGGTACTTTCTGTGCCTACCATGGTGAACACGGGTAATGGGGAATCAGGGTTCGATTCCGGAAAGGGAGGCTTAGAAACGGCTACCACATCCAATGAAAGCAGCAGGCGCGCAAATTACCCATTCCTGACTCGGGGAGGTAGTGATGAAAAATAACAATACAGGACTCTTTCCAGGCCCAGTCATTGGAATGAGTACACTTTAAATCCTTTAACGAGGATCCATTGGAGGGAAAGTCTGGTGCCAGCAGCCGCGGTAATTCCAGCTCCAATAGCGTATATTAAAGTTGCTGCAGTTAAAAAACTCGTAGTTGGATCTTGGGATTGAGCTGGTCCCAGCCACTGCCTCTCAGCGCCCCCTCCTTAACTGAGTGTCCCGCCTGGGGTTTGAAGTGTTTACTTTGAAAAAAATAGTGTTCAAAGCAGACCCGGTCGCCTGAATACCGCAGCTAGGAATAATGGAATAGGACTCCGGTTCTATTTTGTGGGTTTCCCGAACTGGGGCAATGATTAAGAGGGACGGCCGGGGGCATTCGTATTGTGCCGCTAGAGATGAAATTCTTGGACCGGCGCAAGACGGACAAAAGCATTTGCCAAGAATGTTTTCATGAATCAAGAACTAAAGTCGGAGGTTCGAAGACGATCAGATACCGTCGTAGTTCCGACTATAAATGATGCCAACTAGCGATCCGGTGGCGTTATTCCCGGGGGGAGTATGGTTGCAAAGCTGAAACTTTTAAAAATTTACGGAAGGACACCACCAGGAGTGGAGCCTGCGGCTTAATTTGACTCAACATGGGAAACCACACCTGGCCCGGACTCGGAAAGGATTGACAGATTGATAGCTCTTTCTCGATTCTGTGGGTGATGGTGCATTGCCATTTTTAGTTGGTGGATTTAGCGATTTAGCGATTTGTGTGTTAACTAGTTACGCAGCCCCGATCGGCCGCCGTCCAACTTTTTAGAGGGAAAAGTGGTGTTCAGCCACACGAGATTGAGCAAAAACAGGTCTGTGATGCCCTTAGATGTCCGGGGCTGCATTTGCGCCACATTGAATAGATCAGCGACAGGCGCGGGTAACCCGCTGAACCCCACGCATGATAGGGATCGGGGATTGCAATTATTTCCCATAAACGAGGAATTCCCAGTAAGCGCGGGTCATAAGCTTGCGTTGATTAACTCCCTCCCTTTTGTACACACCGCTCGTCGCTACTGCCGATTGGATGGTTTAGTGAAGTCCTCGGATCGGCCCCACCGGGGTCGGTCATGGCCCTGGCGAAGCGCCGAGAAGACGATCAAACTTGACTATCTAGAGAAAGTAAAAGTCATAACAAGGTTTCCGTAGGTGAACCTGCGGAAGGATCATTAATGGGTAGCAGCCGCGAAGCGAGCAATGTGTCTCCTTCATCTTTCCACAGGTCCCCCCCTCCGGCGGTAGAGGGGAGGCCCACTGGGAGCAGAGCAGGATGGCTGGCGGCCCTGGCGGGCACCTTCCCTACGCTCTCTCCCACCGTCTTCTGAGGGGATCCCCAGGTTTGTTATTTAACGACCGTGCGCCTGTCCCCCTCTTCTCTCCGGCACCAAACCCCTCTCTTGTGTCTGACACTCTTGTTGCGGAATTTTTTTTTATAAAAAAGTATGACTATTAGGGGTGGATCACTCAGCTCGTGTGTCAATGAAGAATGCAGCTAGCTGCGAGAATCAATGTTAATTGCGAGGGCGGCTCCGGCTCGTGGCAAAAACCCACTTTTACGCCCCCCGCAGACCGAGAAAGACCAGAGGCCCAAAAAGCGGGTGGCGGCCGTCAACACCACCCCGGTGGTGGGCCTCCGTGGGCCTCGACTGTCTTTCCCACTACGACCTCAGATCAGACGCGGCGACCCACAGAATTAAAGCATATTACGAGGTGGAAGAAAAGAAACTAACCAGGATACCCTCAGTAATGGCGAGTGAAGGGGGAAGAGCCCAGCGCCGAATCACCAGCCGTCTGGCGGGCATGGAAAATGTCGCGTACGGAAGACCGCTTCTCCTGGCAACGATTGGGAGCCTGAGTCCTTCTGATCGAGACTCAGCACGTGGATAGTGTGAGGCCGGTAACGACCCCTGTTGCGCAATGGTGCGGTCTTCTCAGAGTTGTTAGGGAATGCAGCCCAAAGCGGGTGGTAAACTCCATCTAAGGCTAAATACCGGCACGAGACCGTAAGGGAAAGTTGAAAAGACCTTTGAAAAGAAAGTTCAAGAGGGTGTGAAAGTGTTGAGAGGTAAACGGGTGGAGTCTGCACAGTCCGCTCTGAGGATTCTGTTGTGGATTTCAAGTGAAAATATCTCTCAGAGTTCTTTTCAGAAATTCAGAGTTTTCAACTTTACCTCTCAAATTTCTCTAAGTGTTTAAACAAAGAGGGTGAGACAGAATTTCAGAGACTTCTAGACTTTTATTCCTTACACCGCAAAATCAAAAGTCTAGCGTGAACCCCGCAGAGAGATTTCACTCTATTACTTGTTTACAGTTCATTTTTATACAGTTTCTTTATCAGTTTGTCCATCCCATTCTCCGCCCATCTTTGCCCATCAGGTGACTCCTCCGACCCCTTTGACCATACAGACACAGGCCATCTCCATCTCCGCCTTTCTTCGAGAACTTTCCAAACTTTTTCTTCGTAGGGCCTACTCCTATTGGATTGTATCTGGGTCACACCTGGGTTCTCAACCACCCGGCTCCGCCCAATGAGGAGAGCTCTCAAACTCTCCCCCGCAGATTCCCAGTCACCCATCTCCAGCTCCGTGCGCCCCCTCCCATGGCATTGCCTGTTTTTGAGGCCTAAGCAAACCCCCCCTATCAGACCCTGGTTGTTTTTGACACTATCTACTAGGGCACCACAATATAACTGTTGTTTTTTAGAAAGTACCCAACTTCTTATCAAACCTTTTGAAAGGTACAAAAAATAACTGTTGCCTCAGTTCTTATTTTCAGGACAAATAAGAACTTTTATTAACTCTATAGTATTCTATGAAAGTGCATTTTAATTAATATATCACTATGTGTTTCTGTGCTCATTTTGTACTGAAACCAGGTGGGTCAGACACTGGGTGTCTGAAAATAAGTGTTGCCTAGGAACGCCTTGGAAGGCGCCCAACACAATCATTGTTTTAGGAACATCTTATCATCTTATCAGACTCTCTGGACTTTCTGAAGGAAACAGCTTTTATAGACAGAGAGTGTGTTTCTGTGTTTTGTGCTCACACAATGTGATGTGATTCCATATATATATCTCACCATGTGTTTGAGTGCTCATAATACATTTTCAAATATAATCAATACATATTATCACAGGTAATATAGTTTAAAGGTGATACATATTCAATTATAGTCAATACATATTATCACAGGTAATATAGTTTACAGGTGATACATATTCAAATATAATCAATACATATTATTACAGGTATGACAAATGGAATTTCCAACAATTCAACTCGGCGGGCCAGGTCAGCCGTGCTGGGGCCGTGCGGATCCCATCGCGGGACCGTCCCCTGGCTGGACCCGTCCCCTGCCGGGAACATTTCCACCACGGTGGTGTGCCGCAACCGGCTCTGGGTCAGCTTGGAAGGGTCTGAGGGGAAGGTGGCTTGTCGCTCTGGCGTTTCTTTTCTTTTGAGTTGATCATGTTATTGGGCTTCCAATATGGTACCCATAGCAGTTTTCACCCTTCAAATAGCAAACTGTACCATATTTGATGCTTAATTACTAAAAACTCCCACAACAACTTTTTCTGATATTCACTGTATGTAGAGTATAGCACATCTAGTTTATAGTAATCGTATTTTAATGAACAAACTTTTTGATTTGATCAAGTTATTTGGCTTCAAATATGGTTCACATAGCGATTCTTCCCATTCAAACAGCAAACTGTACCAACTTTGATGCTTAATTATTAGAAATTCCCACAACAACTTTTTCTGATATTCACTGTACGTAGAGTATAGCACATCTAGTTCATAGAAATCGTGTTTTCATTCACAAACTTTTTGATTTGATCAAGTTATTGGGCTTCCAATATGGTTCACATAGCGATTCTTCCCATTCAAACAGCAAACTGTACCAACTTTGATGCTTAATTATTAGAAATTCCCACAACAACTTTTTCTGATATTCACTGTACGTAGAGTATAGCACATCTAGTTTATATTAATCGTGTTTTCATTAACAAACTTTTTGATTTGATCAAGTTATTGGGCTTCAAATATGGTTCACATAGCGATTTTTCCCATTCAAACAGCAAACTGTACCAACTTTGATGCTTAATTATTAAAAATTCCCACAACAACTTTTTCTGATTTTCACTGTACGGAGGGTATAGCACATCTAGTTTATAATAATACTGGTTTCATTAACAAACTTTTTGATTTGATCAAGTTATTGGGCTTCCAATGTGGTACACATAGCGATTTTTCCCATTCAAACAGCAAACTGTACCAACTTTGATGCTTAATTATTAAAAATTCCCACAACAACTTTTTCTGATATTCACTGTACGGAGGGTATAGCACATCTAGTTTATAGTAATCGTGTTTTCATTCACAAACTTTTTGATTTGATCATTTTATTGGGCTTCCAATATGGTACACATAGCGATTTTTCCCATTCAAACAGCAAACTGTACCAACTTTGATGCTTAATTATTAAAAATTCCCACAACAACTTTTTTTAATATTCACTGTACGGAGGGTATAGCACATCTAGTTTATAGTAATCGTGTTTTCATGAACAAACTTTTTGATTTGATCATTTTATTGGGCTTCCAATATGGTACACATAGCGATTTTTCCCATTCAAACAGCAAACTGTACCAACTTTGATGCTTAATTATTAAAAATTCCCACAACAACTGTCGTGGTTTCCAAGCGACAAGATTTTCAGAGTTCTCAAGAAAATTCAGAGTTCTCAACTTTTGCTCTCAAATTTCAAAGTGTTTAAATAAAGAGAATGAGGCAGTAATTCTCAGAGAATGCTAGACTTTATTTCATTAAACATACAACAAAAGTCCAGCGTAGTGCCCCCGCAGAGACTATCAAAAATGCCAGACCTTATCCCATACACCGCACGATCAAGGTCATGACATCTCCGCAGGAGACACTCAATTATTCTTGGTTTACAGTCCATCTTTATACAGTTTCTTATCAGATTGTCCATCCCATTCTCCCGTCTTTCGCCAATCAGGTGTCTCTTCTCAAGCCACGATGGTTTCCTCAGTGCGCATGTCCGCGCATGTCCAGTCTCTGTCTGATCTCTTCTGTGGATGGAAACCTTAAACTGAACTCTGGAAAGCACCGAAAATTAATAATACCTTCATGTCATTATGATTGCTCTATTTTTGTAAACTTTCCTCATTATTTTTTATGCGTTTCTGTGTAACTGTGTGAGTGTATTTTAATTAGTCTGCCTTTGGAAAATACCAGGCGCTCCCCCACCTTCCAACAGACCCTTAAAAAATACCAGGTGCTCCCGCACTCCCACATCTCCCAAAAACAGAGTTGCGCTGCTGTGAAAGCGTGCTTCCATTTGATCTAACATTATGTGCTTTTGTGCTCACATTATACCTGCTGTGAAAGTGTATTATGTGCTTCTAACATTATACCTTATATATTTTATTGTGTTTTGGTGCACATGATACATTTCATAGATACATATTCAGATACTATCAATACATATTGTCACAGGTGATACAGTTTACAGGTGATACATATTCAAATATAATCAATACATATTGTCACAGGTGACCAATGGATTTAATGGAATTCCCAACAATAATTCCCAACAATCCCCCCTTTGAGGCTTATTAGCCTCACCATCACCAATTCCATTATACTACAGTTCTGCAGGAGAGCGTTCATATTTCTAATCCTCCTCTTTTCCATCATTCCCTATATTTTTTAAGCTCACACGGCCCATTGGTCCTTCCACATAACGTATACTAGTGTATGGCTGTAACCATACTAAACCACCATCCTTTCACTGCTGTTAAATTATATGGTGCGATAACTGGGTACCTTTCTTTAAGATATACTTATGATTAATGTTCCACTGCAGGTTTTTCAGCAGCTGGGCAGCTGAGGGGTCCGCACCAAATTCCAAAGGCAGCAGTACCACTCTGCCCTCTACCTTTCTCTGATGCAGCGACACTCCCCAGCCGCCCAGTCTGCATCACACCTGCAGCATAAAAAGAATATAAGAGTACATAGTTAAAATAAATTTGTAAAATTGATTATGCCATGTATACAGCAAAATGAGATCAACTGTCTCGCAGTCAGTAGTCCTCGATGCCTGGCCCACTTAGATCCTTCGAGCCTCCCGCTGTCTGGGGCGCAGCTCCAGGCTAGATCCCTTTCCGCTGAATTCCTTTCCCCAAACTCCTCTGAGTGAAAGGAAATTCAGCTTTCCTGCTTCCCAATGCTTTCTTTTCAAAAACACTGATCACAGAAAGCACTACTCGCTTACTAACTCATTCGGTTTCAGCTTATAGTGGCCTGACTGTACATTGAGCCGAGCGCAGCGGCCATGGGCTCCACTACAGGGACATCACCCAGGTGCTCCACTACAGGGATGCAACCCATGCGCTCCACTACAGGGAAGTCACCCAGGTGCTCCACTACAGGGAAGTCACTCAGGTGCTCCACTACAGGGAAGTCACTCAGGCGCTCCACCACAGGGAAGCCACTCAGGCGCTCCACCACAGGGATGCAACCCAGGCGCTCCACCACAGGGAAGCCACTCTTGGTCTTACTGCTGTATGCGACCCGACCGGCCGGTGACCCAGTCGATAGCGATCCCCAGTCCTGCATCTAATCAGGACCCCGTAGTAGCTATTAACCACCCGTTTAGGAACCGACGGTCTGATCCCTATCCCACTTTGCTATGGGTATAGAAAACTTTGACCGTTTTCACCAGCCTTGCCTGTTCACAGAGGTCGTCTCTTACGCCCCTCTGCTAGGTGTGGACTGTCATCCACGTACCACGTACTGCCTGCACACTTACATGCGACAGCCACGCCGACTAGACGGTACCATGGCAGTATGTCTATTCATACTTCATCAGACACGGGGGCCTTCAGTCTTCTCCCCTGCACTATAGATAGTTTTTAACGTGCCCTCGGAACTTTGCAATTCCGCCGCCGCCTGTTAGCGGCTAGGTTCGGGGGGCCTAGTCCCCTGCCTAGCCGCTTTTATCTGATCTGGCGCTTGTATACATATTTTAAGATTATAAGAGTAAATATGTTTAACACAACAATTTTGGACTGCAGGACATTCAGCAGTCGGACAGCCGAGTGGTCTGCACACAGTTTCAAAGGCAGTAGTACCACTCTGCCTTCCGTTTATCTCTGATGCACTGACACTTCCCGGCCGTCCATCCCGCTTCAATCCATGCAGCACTGAAAAAATATATGAGTAAACAATTTTTATATAGAAGCCCATGGACACATTTAAACAATGTCTCAATTATTAGAATGCATGTATGTTCTTCCACAAAGGGGGTGACTGGTATTTGTATAGCATACCAGTGTTCCAGGCGTTATTTTAATTCTGCAGTGCTACAGGGGAACGCGGAGATACGCCACCAATCGCGGTATACAGCCACTCCCCCCTCTCATACTTACAGTTTAATAGTACCCTATCCTCTGTCATATCTGGAGCAGGTGTCAAGAGGCACCCATATTAAGTATGAATATGTCTCCTAACTTTTCTAAATATAAGTAAATATAGCTCTCTATCGCCCGTTCCAGAGGTGACTAAGGGCCCTGAGACGCACAACCAAAAAACCTCCCACTTTTGTCTAGGAAGGAGAAAAAGGTTGCACTCCTCTTACAACTCTGAAATCTTTCTCTTATTCATAACAAACACAATGCTCTGGTTGCTCATAATGAAGAGTTTGCACATTCTCATATTTCATTAGCTTGACTCGATACATTTCAGTTCCCCTTTTGTGGTGTTTCATCAGTCCAAGCCGCTGTTTGTCTGCGGCCAGGTTAATTACCAGCTGATGATCCTCTGTGGTCTGGGTCGCTTTAGCCACCAGAGGATATGCACCCACAATTCTGGTGAGAAAAGACCTCAAAACAGGTAACAGACAACAGATCATCAATGCTCTGCCACTCTGTGATGGGTGTATATCGTTATTGGATACCCCGTTGTTACTGCTACTGCTTTTTCATAGGCCCAACACACTCCTGCTAAGTCCTGATACCAGGGTGGATAGCCGAAAGCCACCTCATCTAGCTTAGTGCTGTAATAAGCTATAGGCTGTTTTTTCCTTCCTTTACAAGTTTCCTGCAGTAACATTGCTGTAGAAATTCCTCCTGTTTTTGTTGACACATATAGTTCAAATAGCTTGTCATAATTTGGTAAGGCTAGAGCTGGAGCTTGTGTTAATTTTTATTTTTATTTTACACTTTTAAACACTGTGTCTGCATCCACATCTCACTTTAATTTGTTTCTTAAATTATCTTGTCCTGCTTCTTTCATTATTTTCCTCAGTGGGTGTGTTTTCACTTTGATCCTGTTGGCAGTATTGTAGCTTTTTTCTTTTTCTGGACACCTTGTGCCCTTTTTGCGCAAATTTTTCTAAGAGCTTTAAATTATCTATTTCACATTGTTCTTGTGAACTTGAACACACTAATAAGTCATCCCTGTAAATTGATTAAAAACCTGGGGCTCTTGACTGCTACTGTGGAGGGCCATTACGGCAGTTTCTCTTTACATGCCCTATTTGCCCACATCCCCAGCATATTGGACCCTGAGGGGGTCCCTGCTGATTGTGCACATAACCTCCTTGACCTTGTCCCCTATTCTGATTCCCCTGTCCCTTGTTCCCTTGGTTCTGTCCAGTTCCCCCTTTGTTCCCTTGCCCCCAGTTTTGTGGCGGGGCTCCCTGCATTGCCCCTTGAACGTACACTGGTGTTGGGAATGCTGGCGGAGGAACTCCAGCGAAACTATAGATGATGACTGGCTGGGATCCGCTCAGGCCCCCCTCAGAGAGCAGGGGTTCTGGCTCTTGCCATGTGAAGTCTGCCATGATTGGTGCTATTTTCTGTGTGTCATCTGGAAAAGTTTTCTTTGCACCTCCCGCTCCTGGTTGCTTTGTTTCTTCTAGGCGGCATCTTTCCACAGCATGGATCACATGGTCCACAAACTCTCTGTGTGACATGGAATGCACTCCCACTACCTCCTCCAGGCGGTTTTTGGCAAGCTCTGGCAGTCCTTCTAGGATGGCTGTGCGAAACATTGCTGTCATAATGGGATCCCTCTGTATGTCTTTATCCAGTGTCATTCTCCAGTTTCTGAATTGATTCTCCACAAATGCTGCTGGAGACTCCCCCTCTTTCATAGCCACCCCCTTCAGCATTGCTATGCTCGGCCTTGTGGGGTAGGCTTCCCTCAGAGTGTCCCATATATTTTTCCTATACAGGTCAAATTTTCCCCTATCCACTTCATATCTGTCTGCTTGCCTGTAACCAGCTTGAGCCATTATTTCCAGCGTTTTTTCCTTTCCCACTACCTTTCCGAGTAGGGCCCTCACATCTCCCAGCGTCAGCATCCCTCCCACCACCTCCTCCCCCAGCTTCCCCACCCAAATGGCCGCTCCATCCTGTATTTCCGGCAGGGTCGCGATCAGATTTTGGAGGTCCTGGGCAGCCCAGGGAACATACTGTGGGAGTGGTCCCTTCATCAGCATTGGACACACTTTTTTAGCATCTCTGCTCCTTGTTCTCATTCTTTCCTCACTTATTTCACCATCTCTGCTCCTTGTACTCATTCTCTCCTCACTTACTTTACCATCTCTGCTCCTTGTACTCATTCTCTCCTCACTTACTTTACCATCTCTGCTCCTTGTACTCATTCTTTCCTCCCTTACTTCACCATCTCTGCTCCTTGTTCTCATTCTTTCCTCACTTACTTCACCATCTCTGCTCCTTGTACTCATTCTTTCCTCACTTACTTCACCATCTCTGCTCCTTGTACTCATTCTTTCCTCACTTACTTCACCATCTCTTTCTTCCTCTGCTCCCTCAAATAATTCCTCCTCATCACCACTTTCCCCTCTCACTTTCTGGTTTCCCACTGCTTCTTGCGCTTCTTCCTGTTCCCTCACCCTGTCTTCCTCCTGTTGGTCCTCTTTTGCTCTTTCTTTTCTTTGTTTTCCCCATTCTTGCCTTGTAGCTTTTTTCTTTTTTTCACTCCTAGTTTGGTGCCCTTTTTCTTTCTTTTTTAGCTCTTGTATTTCTTTCTCTTGTTTTATCAGCTGTATTTCCATCTCTTTTATCTTTTGTCTGAACATTTCCTCCATTATTCAACTTTCTTTTATCATTGCTTCTCGTTCAGCCTTTATGTCAATTTTCCCTTTCTCTTGTTCCTCTTGCAGCTTTAATCATATCCTTAAATTAGCTGCTACCTCTTGGACTTGTTTTTCCTCTTTTTCGTCTGATCCCAACGTATTGAGTGTTTCTCACAAAATAAACCACCTCTTCTTTCTATTAACCAATGCGTATTTGTAATTATCATTCCTCGTTTCTTTTAATTACTCTTGTCTTTTTAACTTCAACTAATTCATATAATTTTTATTCCTCACTTTGTTATTTACCATTAACACTTAGATCTATGCTTCTTTTATATTTTAATTCTCATACTTTAGTCACACAGTTTTATTTCTAGAATTCTTTCAATCTTTTTAAATTTACTTTAAACTATTGTTAACTTTTTCCTCCTTATTTAAACACCATATGTTTTGTTCAGGCAATCGATAATTCTTAACTTATTCTATAAATTATTATACCTTTTGTATATTTGTTCCGTTGTTACTTATTTTATTGTTTTACTTTCTTTTATCACTTAGATTATTTCCTAAATTATTTCTCACTCGCACTAATGTAACTGCAGTATTTTATATCCCTTTCTTATTTTTATTTTTAAAAATATTCTATTTCACGTATTCATTCGCGCGACTTTTTCCAAATTATCCGAGTTCTTTTTTAACACACTTGAAATGCTTAAAATACTTTTCTTATTCAGACACCATATGTTTGTTCAGATATCAAATAAATGTTCATATTATCCCATTTATTCTTTTTACCTTATTTATTCCTTATTATTCTTTATCACTCTGTTATTCTAATTTTCTGAACAAGCTTTCCTTGTAATATAGCCTTAAATTTTTCTGCGTGCTACTCACGCTGTGTATTTTCCCTATACAAGTTCTAGTTTTTCCCGTTTATTAGCTTATCACTTTTTATTATGCACCTTATTTCCCCAATTTTATCCACACAACAGATTAAGTTATTAATTTGTTCTACTATTTTCTTTTTCTTTATTAATGTTTATAACTCTCTATTACTTCAAATTTTTGCACAAACCGTCCGTGTAACATTGCCGTTAATTTAGCTTCATGCCACTCACTTCTCCTAATTTCAAATGCAAGTTCTATTTCTCCTTTGATTTTTCTTTCTATTATATACTTATTATTTTTTACCAATTCACAACCTTCTTCGTGTATATGTCTTTCAGTTATTTTCCCGTTTTCATGATACGTCAAAACCTCAAAATGCATATCTTGTATCAACAAATTTAAAAACAGTAATTTATTACATCATCATTCGTTCTTTATCAGCACGCACGCTTTTATTTTATTTCACACCATGCACATCACTCTTCTCTGGTCTCTCAGTGGACCTCCTCTTACACAACACTCTTCTTTGGTCTCTCAGTGGACCCCCTCTTACACAACACTCTTCTCTGGTCTCTCAGTGGACCCCCTCTTCTCTCACTCCGTACGTTTTATTGCTGACTTCAAGTTTGTAGCTCTGACCACCCAAACTTCCATTCACTCCAACACCTGCAGTTAGCGTTTAATATAACAACCTCTGCCCAGGTGTTACTCTTTCACTCACTTTCATACAAAATATCACTTGCGCAATGATTCTCTCAGATTACCGCCGTCCTCTTTTACACAATTTTTATCAAACTTTATCTTTACTTTTGCACAGGATTTTTTAATAGGCAAGGTGTCTGGTCACTTGTTTTTAGCAGGGAAAGGGAGAGAGAGAGAGAGAGCCTTTTTTCCCCCCACTATATCTATACATATATTTCAACAAGGTATTCTCAAGCGATATAAGATTAACTTCGCTTACCTTGGTTTCTGTCAATTAGCCGGCTGGAAGGACCCTCCCCTGTCTCCTCCTCCCGTCTGCACCGCAATCAGCCTTGATCCTATCCTGTTCTCGTGACGCCAAGTTTGTCGTGGTTTCCAAGCGACAAGATTTTCAGAGTTCTCAAGAAAATTCAGAGTTCTCAACTTTTGCTCTCAAATTTCAAAGTGTTTAAATAAAGAGAATGAGGCAGTAATTCTCAGAGAATGCTAGACTTTATTTCATTAAACATACAACAAAAGTCCAGCGTAGTGCCCCCGCAGAGACTATCAAAAATGCCAGACCTTATCCCATACACCGCACGATCAAGGTCATGACATCTCCGCAGGAGACACTCAATTATTCTTGGTTTACAGTCCATCTTTATACAGTTTCTTATCAGATTGTCCATCCCATTCTCCCGTCTTTCGCCAATCAGGTGTCTCTTCTCAAGCCACGATGGTTTCCTCAGTGCGCATGTCCGCGCATGTCCAGTCTCTGTCTGATCTCTTCTGTGGATGGAAACCTTAAACTGAACTCTGGAAAGCACCGAAAATTAATAATACCTTCATGTCATTATGATTGCTCTATTTTTGTAAACTTTCCTCATTATTTTTTATGCGTTTCTGTGTAACTGTGTGAGTGTATTTTAATTAGTCTGCCTTTGGAAAATACCAGGCGCTCCCCCACCTTCCAACAGACCCTTAAAAAATACCAGGTGCTCCCGCACTCCCACATCTCCCAAAAACAGAGTTGCGCTGCTGTGAAAGCGTGCTTCCATTTGATCTAACATTATGTGCTTTTGTGCTCACATTATACCTGCTGTGAAAGTGTATTATGTGCTTCTAACATTATACCTTATATATTTTATTGTGTTTTGGTGCACATGATACATTTCATAGATACATATTCAGATACTATCAATACATATTGTCACAGGTGATACAGTTTACAGGTGATACATATTCAAATATAATCAATACATATTGTCACAGGTGACCAATGGATTTAATGGAATTCCCAACAATAATTCCCAACACAACTTTTTCTGATTTTCACTGTACGTAGAGTATAGCACATCTAGTTTATAGTAATACTGGTTTCATTAACAAACTTTTTGATTTGATCATGTTATTGGGCTTCCAATATGGTACACATAGCGATTTTTCCCATTCAAACAGCAAACTGTACCAACTTTGATGCTTAATTATTAAAAATTCCCACAACAACTTTTTCTGATATTCACTGTACGTAGAGTATAGCACATCTAGTTTATAGTAATCCTGGTTTCATTAACAAACTTTTTGATTTGATCAAGTTATTGGGCTTCCAATATGGTACACATAGCGATTTTTCCCATTCAAACAGCAAACTGTACCAACTTTGATGCTTAATTATTAAAAATTCCCACAACAACTTTTTCTGATTTTCACTGTACGTAGAGTATAGCACATCTAGTTTATAGTAATACTGGTTTCATTAACAAACTTTTTGATTTGATCAAGTTACTGGGCTTCCAATATGGTACACATAGCGATTCTTCCCATTCAAACAGCAAACTGTACCAACTTTGATGCTTAATTATTAAAAATTCCCACAACAACTTTTTCTGATATTCACTGTACGTAGAGTACAGCACATCTAGTTTATAGTAATCCTGGTTTCATTAACAAACTTTTTGATTTGATCAAGTTATTGGGCTTCCAATATGGTACACATAGCGATTTTTCCCATTCAAACAGCAAACTGTACCAACTTTGATGCTTAATTATTAAAAATTCCCACAACAACTTTTTCTGATTTTCACTGTACGTAGAGTATAGCACATCTAGTTTATAGTAATACTGGTTTCATTAACAAACTTTTTGATTTGATCAAGTTATTGGGCTTCCAATATGGTACACATAGCGATTCTTCCCATTCAAACAGCAAACTGTACCAACTTTTATGCTTAATTATTAAAAATTCCCACAACATCTTTTTCTGATATTCACTGTACGTAGAGTATAGCACATCTAGTTTATAGTAATCGTGTTTTCATGAACAAACTTTTTGATTTGATCATGTTATTGGGCTTCCAATATGGTACACATAGCGATTTTTCCCATTCAAACAGCAAACTGTACCAACTTTGATGCTTAATTATTAAAAATTCCCACAACAACTTTTTCTGATATTCACTGTATGTAGAGTATACCACATCTAGTTTATAGTAATCCTGGTTTCATTAACAAACTTTTTGATTTGATCAAGTTATTGGGCTTCCAATATGGTACACATAGCAATTCTTCCCATTCAAACAGCAAACTGTACCAACTTTGATGCTTAATTATTAAACATTCCCACAACAACTTTTTCTGATATTTACTGTACGTAGAGTATAGCACATCTAGTTTATAGTAATCGTGTTTTTATGAACAAACTTTTTGATTTGATCAAATTATTGGGCTTCCAATATGTACCCATAGCGGTTTTCCCATTCAAATAGCAAACTGTACCAACTTTGATGCTTAATTATTAAAGATCCCCACTGTAAAAGCAAAGCATAATTGTGATAATTGTGTGAAATAAAGAAAAAAATGGCAATAATTCTGCGTTGTCCAATACTCGCTGCTTCTCTGAGCAATCGCTGCTTCTCTGAGCAATTTCATTTCCAGCAAACGCAGCACATGACGGCGTTACTGACGTAATCTCTTGTATATTTGCGAACGAAAATTTTAAGCCGTGATAGCTTGACCGTCGTTTTCCGAACCCGTGATAGCTTGACCGCAGTAAATCACTGGATGTAGTTTTAATCGCAAATGGAGAGCGATTTTCCAGCTTGGAAGCAAAGTGGTGGAAATCAGATCGCCGAGCTAACAAGGCGTCGTATGGCATGGGTATCGGCTGTAAGACGTAAACAAATATTACATTTCCACGAAGGTGTGCTCACGGCATATCAGTGTTGAATTAACATAAGATGAAGTATTGATTCAATGTTGATTCTGCGTCCAGGTGCTCATCGAGTTTACGCTGAATCAATGCATTGTGTTGAAACAATGTTGATGTTAACTATGGAAATCAACGTAACTGATGTTAAATCAATTTAATCTATCATAGCTAATGATAATATAATTGTATAACTACATTTTACCAATTCTTGCTCCAAGTAGTCAAAATCTACAAAAAACAAATCAAAATGTTGAAACTCAAACTAACATAGATAACACATCAATTTTAAAAATGCAAACATCTTTATTGATTTTAAACCTCTGCTTAATGGACACAATATGTCACGAACCAAACACGGGCTGAACCCAAATGCAACGACCAAGAGACAGGGAAACAGAAATGAGGATTTATTATGAGCTTTGGGGTAGTCCCAAGCTCAACACAAGTTTAACACAATAGTAAAGAGGGTCGAGGATGTAGCGAACTGCTCCAAGCCGGAGCTGGACTTGTACTGGACCAGGAGGCCCACACTGGAACCGGATCACGGGAACGAAGGGTTGTTCCGAACCGGAACTGGACTTGATACGGGAGGTGAGTTCCGAACCGGAACTGGACTGGATCTGGACCGGGAGGTCCAACAGGAACTGGATCACGGGAACGAAGGTTTGTTCCGAACCGGAACTGGACCGGATCTGGACCGGGAGGTCCAACAGGAACTGGATCACGGGAACGAAGGGTTGTTCCGAACCGGAACTGGACTTGATACAGGAGGTGAGTTCCGAACCGGAACTGGACTGGATCTGGACCGGGAGGTCCAACAGGAACTGGATCACGGGAACGAAGGGTGTTCCGAACCGGAACTGGACTTGATACAGGAGGTGAGTTCCGAACCGGAACCGGACTGGATCTGGACCGGGAGGTCCAACAGGAACTGGATCACGGGAACGGAGGGTTGTTCCGAACCGGAACTGGACTTGAAACAGGAGGTGGGTTCCGAACCGGAACTGAACTGGATCTGGACCGGGAGGTCCAACAGGAACTGGATCACGGGAACGGGATCTGGACCGGGGGGTCCAACAGGAACTGGGCTGGAGGCAGAGCACCCAACTGCGCAGGCAACGTTAATTAGTAGCAGGGGTACCGCAACACATACAGGGGGACTTGACTGCTACAGGCTGGATAACTACAAAACACTGGTCTTGGAACCAAGGAGTTTAACAGGGAAAAACCCACAACAGAGCTTTCAGTGAATAGTACCAAAAAACAGGAGACCAGGATACACACGAAGTACGTTAACGAACTGGCGCCGAATAGCAGCCAGCGGGAGGTTTAAGTAAGGGAGTGAGATTGAAAACAATAACGAAAGCGTGAGGAATGTAACCGAGAGTGATTGACTAATTGACTGGTGCGGAATGCATGCAACAAGGGGGAAAGGCGATAGGCTGAGGCTGAACCTGAAGTGGGGGGAACAGAGAGAAACAGACAGAAGGGGCACGCCCAGCCTGTAGCGACAGGGAAAACACGGACACAGGGAATCCGACATGACACGGGAGGAAAGGGAAAAACATGGAGAACGGACAGGAAGGGAGCGGAACGTTACACAATACATACTAGTAGTATAGTTTCATTCTGAAAAACAAAAGTTGAAGAGTTTTAAAAGCTAAACTTGTCTAAAAATAATGTTTGTTTACTGTTCACAATGTGGGTTAAAATATATAATAAGCTGTTAGATATCGGCCATGTGACTCAATCGGCAGTCCTTAAAATTATGAATAATAATAATATAATAATAATAAAACTTTATTTGTATAGCACATTTCATACAAGGATTGTAGCTCAAAGTGCTTTACATCAATAAAATAATGACAGTGAATAATCAACATCATATCAGATCCTAATGTTCTAATAGGTTACTTAGTTACCATAATCTCGTTTCAAACAAACATTAACACATTAATCAAACATCATATCAGATCCTAGTGTTCTAATAGGTTACTTGAGTTACCATAATCTCGTTACAACAAAGGATGGAGTATAAATAGTGGCAGTTAAAAAATTTAAAGTTTAAAAATATAAAATTTAAAATTAAACATTAGTGTGTTCAGTGCAGAGTAATATTAAAAGTGCAAGTCAGAGTGCAGCAAAACTGGAACTAGTATTTAGGGATAATGATGAAGGCGGGTCAGTCAAATGCTTTGGTGAAAAGATATGTTTTAAGCTGCCTTTTAAATATCTCTAAGGTGTTAGCTTCCCTGATATTTGAGGGTAGTGCATTCCACAGTTTTGGGGCATAGTTAACAAAGGCTGCATCACCAATCTTTTTATAACTGTTTCTGTTGATTTCTAATAGACCTGCATCAGATGATCGGAGTGTTCTAGCTGGTGTGTAATTTGTTAGGGAGTTTGCAATGTAGCTAGGTCCTTGTCCATTTAGAGCTTTGTATGTGAGGAAGAGGACCTTAAAGTCAATTCTAAAGGTTACAGGTAGCCAATGTAGAGTAGCTAAGACTGGACTAATGTGTTCTCGCCTCTTGGTTTTGGTTAGTAATCTAGCTGCAGAGTTTTGAATAAGTTGGAGTCTTTCAGTGGTTTTCTTGGGGAGACCAGTGAAAAGTGCATTGCAGTAGTCCAGTCGACTAGATATGAACGCATGAATTAGCTTCTCAGCATCATTTTGAGTTATGAATGGTCGTACCTTCGCTGTGTTTCTGAGGTGGAAGAAAGCTGTTTTGGTCACTTTATTTATGTGGGAGTTGAAGTTCAAGTCTGAGTCAAGGATGACACCAAGACTAGTTACCTCAGGTTTAATCCAGGAAGTTAAGCTTCCTAGGTTTTTAGTTAGTATCTCTCTCTTTGATTTGGGACCAACTAGAAGAACTTCAGTTTTGTCTTCATTTAATTTGAGGAAATTTGCATTCATCCATTTATTTATTGCCAACAAGCAGTTGGTAATGGATTTAATTGCTGTTGTATCGTTTGGTTCAGCGGATATGTACAATTGTGTATCATCCGCATAGCTATGGAAATCTACATTATATTCTCTAATGATGTCACCGAGTGGTAACATATAGAGAGAGAAAAGTAATGGACCTAAGCAGCTCCCTTGTGCAACCCCGTAGCAACTTTCATGTCTCTCTGATACATTGTTGCCCAGACTAACATAAAACTTCCTTCCTCTGATATATGTCTTGAGCCAGTTCAATACACAATCAGAGAACCCAATATGCTTTTCAAGTCGATTGATTAAAATGTCATGATCAATGGTATCAAAAGCCGCACTGAGATCCAATAAGATAAGGGAAGGGATAGCCTATACTCAACCTATATCTTTAACATGCTCGTTATAATCAAACAGTGTGTCTTGTTTATGTACTTAAGTCAATCTTGTTGAGCAAAATAAAAAGAAACAAAACGTTAAATGAAAGATCTCAACATCTTGCATGCAAACGTGATACTATGCATGCCGTTAATGCTACTCGTACTAACTTAGCTGCTAACTTTTTCAGAACGTAAAAACACATTTTAAAAGAAAAAAAAAGGAACAGCTAGAATCATTGTAGCCAATGTCCCGTTTTTTAAATGTCACTTACTGGCTATCAAAATCATTATTGTATTTATGTTAGTTGTGTTGCTTGTATTGTTAAACTGTATAGATAGACTATATGTTACGACCCCGGATATGGACTGGACTCAAACGCACGACTCAGACAAAGGAAGTTCAATAATCAGATATTTATTGCTTGACCTGGGAGAATTCCTGAAGTAGGGAAGAAGACGGATAGTTATTGTTCCAGGCCGGAACTGGATTCAATACCCAGGCAGCAATGGTTCCAAACCGGAACTGGACATTAGACCCAGACAGCAACGGTTCCAAGCCGGAACTGGACTTTGACAGGCAGACAGACAGATGGAGTGGGAGCGCTAGGCATCCAATAATTTATGCTTCGACCAAACTCCCTGATGGATAGGGAGAACATACAAGACAGACAGTTCGGTTACGGGGTAAGCCGTCTAGCAGCAGGAACAATGGAGCGGAATCCAGGCAGGCCACAGGAGCGACAGCCGGGTAGTAGGCAGGGATAGTAATGACTGCAGGTAGGCAGATTAGCATAGTGAAACAGGTAATGAACAGCTGGAAGTTCCGTTCCTGAAACGAGTTGACTTAAGCATTAGACCAGGTAGCAGGGCGAGTAAATGCCTACACAGAACCAGACTTTAGATTCTATAACTTTGCTTGTAACTAAGACTTGACGACACGACCAGAGGTTTCAGACGACGAGCATCAATGAACTGGTACAGGACAGAGAGCACCGGGTGACTAAATACCCACTTCAATTGATGTCAATTAGCACCCGCGTGCGAATGTCTGCGAATGTGGTTAACAGAGCGGAGCGTGCAGAATGCACAAAACACAGGGAATTGGGATAGGCTGAGGGACGAGTAGAGAAGCAGGGTGAAATAGGTTCAAATAGGTTAACAAAAACTACCTTTAACAAAACAAAACAATAGATAAATAAGTATAAAGTACAGAATATAGTTCTTATAAAAAGTTTTAAAAAGAAAAAAAGACAAGGAGGGGGGTGAATACTCTTGCAATAACAGTTCATTTTAGACTAGGGCTGCGGTCCAATCCGTTAAATGTTATGCCCTCCTGCATTTCCCCTCGCCACTTCCACTTGGGAGGATGTGACGCAGCACCAAAACAACACGAGTAGACACTCAAACCGACAGGGAGGAGCAAGGGAGGAATTCTTTTTGAATTGGACCCCACTTGCACTTGGATATTCTCCAGAGCCAGTGATGCCAGCAGACCATTGACAAATTAGTTTATGCAAAACTTTCCAATAAATTGCACAAGACAGCAAGCTCCAGCCAGCCAATTAATTGATAGATAGCACTTTAAAATACCTCATAAGCAGGAATGGGGAAGAATACACTTGTAGCTATGTTACAAAATACCTCTGAATCAAATATATTTAAAAAAACAGCAATCAAAATGGTGGATGCATATAGCCAAGATAGCATTGGAGGTAGCACAGAAGTATAAAACATCAAAGAGGCGAGCCACCCGTATTGAATATGAAATCCAAGTATTTTTTAAAGGCTATTTCCCATGAGCTTGCACTGGCTTATTTGCTGGATACTCGCTGAACAGCAACAAGTTAATTATGTAGCTAGTTATCGTTAACTGGCCTGAAATAATCATTCTAATACTGAATCCTAGTAGGATAACATTAAACTTTTTGCTGGAGATACATTTCAAAGCAATTTTATCAAACCACTAAATCAATGTTATTTCTTCATTTATTCAAGATTTCAGTCATGCAATAATTTTTTTTTTAAAATATCACTTAATTGCTTATACTTGAGTGCCGCTTTCTCTATTTTTAAGATATGTAAAGGCATTAAATTTAAACTTCCGAAACAGGAAGCTTGGGGTTACAGTAAAGCATTCTGGCCAATTTCACTGCCCAAAGTCTTGCGGACTCGTTCAGGGACTAATTTCACATACTTCACTTGCATTTCTAACGGATTGGACCACACTCGCTGTTGGCAATGCCCAATTTCCAATTTCTGAAAGGATTCTCCCAAGTGGAAGTGGCAAGGGGAAGCGCAGGAGGGCAGAACATTTAACGAATGACATTTCCTATATGTAACAGAACTTCCGTCCGAAGCCCCGCCCACTTCCGGTTTCTAATCCGAATACAGATAATGCTGATGCTCGAACAGATACAGATACAGGCATTGCTGCACACCCCTAATAGCGAGTATTGTTGGTTACTTTTGGCTTAGCTAGAATAGAGTAGGCTAAACAAACAATGACACAATCAGACAATACACCAAATTTATTAAGAGGCAAAATTTCGCCAAAATAAACGAAAGGTTCAAGTGAAATACGGACGGCAATGATGCGCCTTTTTTCGTGAAGTTGTAGTTCGCTGGACGTCGCACCATGACGCAAGGTAGAGAAGGAGGTTCGAATTCCTCAGTAGATGCTAGATTCCTTTTAAGTTCCTTCCATATTTTCCTTGACCCCTGTGATGTTTTTTTGGCGAGGTCAAGGAAAAGTTGCAAGGAAAGAAAAAAGTAGCAATTGTTTTGACAATCGGAATGCATCCCATGGCTCAAAAATGCAAACTCACTTCCGGGTTTTAGGACTACAAACTGCCCCTTATGGAAAAAGAATATACTGCAGTATATTGTAAATATATAAAAAATTATCTTCACAATATATTTAAAATATACTGCAGTATATTACATTCCCATAAGGGGTGGCATTCTATTGCGCGACTCTGAAAGAAAAGGGCAACTTTCAACTGCTCTCGAGCTCAAATGTTAATTTTATAAATGTATTAACATGAATTTTCAAAATAGTAAAATAAACGCATAGCCTATGTTAAACGTTAGCTATTAGCCCCTCTATTGTAGCCCTGCAACACCTTTATCAAGAAAAAAATATGGTAAGCGTAAAAATATAGGCCTACTACATTATTGTAGCCTACGCATATTGACTGGAGAGCTAATTGCCTAATTGCACGCTACATCTCCGGAGGCTGTTCTTGCATACACCTTTTCTAACTAATCTAAGGTGGTTATAGACTAGGCTATCAGTACCTACATAAATTATGTAAGCTATGCAAGAACACGTTGAATGTGTTTGATTATTTTTTAGAAAGACAGGGCTCTGATTCGGACACAGCCCCAATCTACTGCGTCCTGTCTCCTGCGTACAGTGCACTGTACCAAAATATCCACCATACTATTTTCCAACCCCACTGTGGAAGTGTTGTAAGCAGGTCATAAGACATCCCACCAGTGTTGCCGTGTCCGCGGTTTTACCAAGGGGCCACCTTTCGGCTCTCAACCTCAGCACCGGCTATAATGTCGCCCTCTACTGATATCTATGATTTGCGCTCAAAAAGCCAGTTTTCCCATTGGGCTCCATTCATTTCTGACAGCAAATTAAAAATTAATTTCCATTAATTTCTTTAATAAATCACTTATCATTTTTACTAAGTAATTTTTTTGGTTCTTACCACACAGACAAAGATATGATTTTTTTGGTATTATTTATTTTGGCCTACCTGCGCCTTCCTCGTTGTACATGTGACTTGACAGGGGCCTAGCTACGCCTTCCTCGTTGTACATGTGACTTGACTGGGAACTGCGGATGTGAGATGAGCACAAAATTCAAACTTCCTGTTTCGGATGTGCTCCCCGTTGGTTTCTATTGGCATCACTGTCTCTACATTATATACAGGTGCAGCTCAAAAAATTAGAATATCGTGAAAAAGTTAAATATTTTTTGTCACTCATTTCAGAAAGTGAAACTCATATATTATATAGATTCATTACACATAGAGTGAAATATTTCAAGCCTTTATTGTAATTTTGATGATTATGGCTTACAGCTAATGAAACCCAAAATTCAGTGTCTCAGAAAATTAGAATATTTTGCTTTTAACATATTTTTAAAGTATCATATTTAATATTTGGTCGGATATCCTTTGCATGCTGTTACTTCCTGAAGTCTGTGACCAATCAACATCAAAAGACTCTCGATATCTTATTTTCAGGTACTGTTACAAGCGATACTATAACCTCTCTACATTTGAACTCATCTCTTTGGGAATTGGGGGGTGAGACTAGATTCAGCTGTAAATTACACTGGTACAGTATGGAACACTTGGCTGGCTAAATGGCTGTAAGTCATCAAGGGTCTGAGCTATCGAACGAGCCCCAAACCATCACTCTGTTGCCAGATATGGAGTGGATGGATCACTGCAAGGGTTATTTCTCCTGATTCATTTTCCTATAGAACTCTATGGGGGAAAAAGTCAGGAGAAACAACCCTTAAAGGGATCCATCCATATCTACTCCATATCTGGCCGCAGAGTGATGGTTTGGGGCTCGTTTTATACCTTAGACCCTTGATGACGTACAGCCATTTCGCCAGTCATGTGTTCCATACTGTACCAGCGTAATTTACAGCTGAATCTAGTCTCACCCCCCAATTCTCATAGAGATCAGTTAAAATGCAGAGAGGTTATAGTATCGCTTGTAACAGTACCTGAAAATAGGATATTGAGAGTTTTTTTATGTTGATTGGTCACAGACTTCAGGAAGTAACAGCATGCAAAGGATATGTGACCAAATATTAAATAAGATACTTTAAAAATATGTTAAAGCAAAATATTCTAATTTTCTGAGACACTGAATTTTGGGTTTCATTAACTGTAAGCCATAATCATCAAAATTACAAGACATAAAGGCTTGAAATATTTCACTCTAATATGTGTAATGAATCTATATAATATATGAGTTTCACTTTCTGAAATGAGTGACAAAAAATATTTAACTTTTTCACGATATTCTAATTTTTTTAGCTGCACCTGTATACTAAAAGGGATTTACAGCTAAATTGGGATATTTTCAAAGTGCAGTCACGGGTAAAAATTTAAAGTAGCAAAGAACGCACTTATTTTAAAAAGTAAAAACATGATAAAATACGTTGGTTTCAGTTAAAAATAGCCGATAATTTGGCCTAGTTTCAGTCACCATTTGGCTGGGATTCTTACAAGATCTGGCAACCCTGCGCCTCACTCTTGCGCTGCCAGGTCACGTGTTGTTTTTGTTGTATTTGAAGGAAAACGTCAGCGAACCTGCGCCTCATTTTTTGTAAACGAAGCCTCACGTCATATTTATGTGCCCAAAATGTTCGTGTACTTCTTGAAAAGTGTGCCAGAGACCCTCCTCCAGGGGGAGACAACAATCTTTGGTCTAAAACTCGTAACGCCTCAGAGAGACCACAGGCTGTTTCGGGCTGTATTTTTTGAGTGGAAGTCAATGGAGAAGATCCCTTACCACCCTGAACAAGCTGCTGTTTTGTGGACACTGTTCGTGACATAATAAATTGACTGCCTTGTCGCTCATCTTCAACATGTTTGTCACCACATATTCATTTTGGGGTGAGCTATGTTGTCTACTACGAAAAAAATACTGTTTTGTGAGATAAGAGAAAGTAGGGAATGTTGCAGCAGTTAGAATTAATTTACGACACTACAGGCCCAGCGTGTCGGAGCAAGCAGCCAAACTGTGGGATAAGTACCTGAAATCGATTGCTCCATGCCTGTATACCATTGTTTAATAATAAAAAATAAATCGGTGTTAGGTTGTGTGTCTGTTTGTTAGCGAGTTCATTGTTGAAAGGATGTTTAACGGTAACTGATATCATAGCTCGCCAGCTAATTAGCTACATAGCTAAACATCCAAATTTGCGTTTTTTCTACTCTTGGAATTGTATTCCACAAACATTCTACCAAAACATCAGGGTATAGATCACATCGCCATGTCACGTCTATGTACAGTAGTAACGTTAAATTGTAATAATAGGTCGAGACAAAGACTTTTTTAAATTATTTTTTTATTTCCTTCTGATGATTTGCAGTAGGCCCACGTTACATCGGCTAGCTAGGTAGCACCTGTAAAAACGGTTTCCCTTTCTAATGCAATTAAAGTGTGGCCATGTGTCTTTGGTAAACACCGATATTTCAGTGTAACAGTGGCGATAAGCAAACAAGTCACTCTTTATAGGTGCATGGAGTGGTAATATCATAAATGGTCGTTTTTCTGTCTTTCAAAATATTAACGGGTGTGTGCAATACCATATTGCCAAATGCCATTCATACCTGCCGAAAAACTCTGAAAAGTCCCACTGACGTCAATACGTTATAATGATTGGCTAGCAACAGTGCACGTGATCTAAGCTATTGGGCGTGTTCGAGTAGACATCTGTGAGCAAGTTGGCTTACCTGCCTCAGGCGGAAATGAAAATCGCCTGAGCAGGTCCAACTGGGACAGTTTCGGACTTTTCTGAAACCGGCTGGGAGAAAAACAACATGGAGGAGTTAGCCGTGTTGTTTGTGGTTGCGGAGGACTTGGAGGCGACACAGATGTCCTTTTTATTTCAAAATCTTGAAGAAATGGAGGAGAACGAATGAAGGTTGTTTTAATACTGACACATTATTTCATGACTTGTATTGTTCGGGTAGTCAATATTTATCTTTTGCTACGCGTCTTTGGCTATCACCCTGAATTGTGCCACAGTGAAACTCCAATTAAAGTTCTTGAATAAATACGTATAATTTCCATTGGAATTAAAGCGCTGGGTGTCGTTTCATTATCGAATAACTAAATTATTTAGCTAAGCTGTCATCTGTTATGGTAACGTAAACATTTGGCTGCTTAAATTCTATTGCTCATATTCAGCTGTTTCTTGTCTGTCAATTCATGAGATGGCCTAAACTACACCGGTCATCTCTGTTTAGACAAGCAAACATGGTAGACATGTCATTTTAGTTAATCTAAACCCAGAAGACATCGTAGCCATCGGTAGTCATACATTGTAATGTGAGAATCTGTGTCGCTATGTTAAGTATCATAAATTACATGCATGTTTTCATAGACCTTTGAGTGGTGGTTCTAAAGCATATTTTATTGCAGAATATCTGTATCAATATAAATGAGAAATGTCTCTTTCATGGGACTTTTTTTTTAGTTGTACAGTTAATGTATTGAAGATATTTCTTGTGACATAAAGGGAAAGTGTATTAATCCTAATCATTAATTATGTTGCTATGAAATAATAATACTTGGTGGTTGCATGTCCTTTGCATGCAAGGACTGCCTGAAGTCTGCGAGCTGTAGAAATCATCAGATGCTGGGTATCTTCACTGGTGATGCTATGCCAGGCCTGTACTCCGGCCTTCTTCTGTTACAATATGGATTAAATGCCCTCAAATTAAAGCTTACAGTCTGTACTTTAGCCTCACAGTCGTTGTATCTTTTCACAGCCAAAGTGCTGGAGTACAGAGCCAAAACATAGGAAAAGAATATTCACTTTTCACTGTATATATCCTTTACTTGACCAGTCTGTTGAGATTTCTTTTCACACTAAAACATTACATAGCATACATGATTCAGCTACTCATAATGTCAGTGTTCATGATTTATTCAAATTACATGACAGCATGTGGTCCCTTTGGACCCTGACAATGAACGTATTGAATTGAATGCCATTCAATGTCTTTAACAAGGTAAACTGAGTTTGTATGAATTAATAACTAATATAGTACATATAGGGATATTGGGATACTGGGAGTCGTTATGTGTTTTGAGGGAACAATGTCAAGAAAGATTTTCCTTGCCAGTTATGGCAATGTATAGATAAATAGAATTGTATTTGCATAAGATGTATTCCAATATCAACATGTTGTCTTCCTTTTACCTGTCACCAATCATTGTTCATATATTTCTGATTTAACAATAAACATACAAAATGACAGAAAGAACCCGGTGTCATTTTGGCTTGAATGGTGGTGGAGGGGAATAGTCCTACAGTTTATTTACCTTTTGTGAATGTCACCATATTGTGTGAAATAAGTATTCTGAAAATGTTCTCTTTGCTTAATTGCTGGTATAATTTATCTGTTTTGTTCTGGAGACCAGACCACCCACATCTAATAACCCATAGCCATAATAACAGTGGTTAATCTCAATCATTAATCTTACAACAATTTGCACGATGGATGTACGATGTGAATTGTGGGTAATATGAGCTTGCCGAGTCTGCTCTTTTGCAGACTCGTTCCCTTGAGAAAAGTTGAGAGTGGAGGGGCTATGTCACAAACTTCACTTGGCTTTATAACGGATTGGACTCACACTTAAAATGGAGACCGAGGGTACATACTGGTCTCAAAAGGGATTCCCCCAAGTGAAGTTTAAGAGGGTGGAGCAAAAACTGGATTGGGACGCAGCCCTGGAGTCTCCCATCTCCCCTTTATAAGAAAATCGTATGCTCCCGAATGTACTCAGCGAAACCCCGGATGTAAGTGTGTTATTCGGGTGTTTGAAGCATACTGCAATTAGAAAAATGTTCGCGTACTCTACGACTTCTCGCTCTATTTACTCACTTTACAATTTACTCTAAGTCTACTCAACATTGTGGAAGAGTGCTGATTCGGACAGAGAAAACGTTACGCGACAGCAGTACGTAAATTGCCATTTGTGTAGACTGCGGAAGTTGGTGACCTGCCTACTGCGTGCTCGCAATTGTTTTTCCGTCCTTATATGGTTGTGGTGTGCAGTCAGCCCAAGACGCGAGAGGCCAGGTTCTCCGATTACTCTTCTGAACAACAAACTGGTTTCCAATCCTTAAACTATCCGGGACTCTGTGAGGGGATTGACTGACTGCGCTACGAAATGTCGGTTGCTACATCACCCCCGAAATTACACGTAGGCTAGTTGTATTGCTCATCCCGGTCGCCACTGACACACTGCTGATGAATATGAAAAGAGGGAGAGAAAGAACATGTAAATAGTTATGTGGGGGATTCAGAGCTTTTCTTTCCAGAGTGAAAACCTCGCCCAGCAACATTTCCAGCACATTATGATCTGCTGCGTAAGAAGAAGCCATTTTGAAAATGAGAACTGCATAGAAGCCATTAAAACAGTTGATAGAAAAGGTCGCGTTTGAGAAAAGAGGAACAGGGATACATGTCTGCAAACCCCTAAAATTCGCTGCTTTTTGTAATGAATAGGGCATCTCCTGACACTCGGATTGCATTTTCTTAATGTTGAAGTGTAAGTTTTTTAATATATAGTGATATTTTAAATTAACATGTTTTACATTTCTAAACACATGTATGGCTTTTGTTTTTAACTTCAGGGGTAACACATTTTGAGTTGTTTAAAAAGAAGAACAACAACAATTTAGAGGCAGAACACTAATAATTCTGAACCTGATATTTTCACACTACTTATTCTTTACTTGGACATAACCATATAGCCAAATGCACAATACATTACTTTAAATTGAATAAGATCTCCGTAGGCCTATACAAATCTTAAGACTATTGTTATGCGTTGCTATATTTTCAACAATGAGCGTTGACTTCAACTTTGCCTTCCTCCAGGAAGGGGGAAAGCCGGCTTGCCTATTACTGTTCACACACTGCTGAATATTTCCTGCACTTTTTAGTGGCCAGGGACGGGGTTGCGTGCGTTTTAAATGATCTCACGAGAAGTTATTTTTCAATCTCTTTTTAGGAGTCATCCCCACCCACCTTAAAAAGCACACCCTGTAAAAATGGATCCGAAGATGAGAAAGGCAAAGTTCCTTTTTCTCCAGCGTGTAGGCCTGATAAATAAATGCCATCAAAATGTAAAGGTAAATATTCTTAATGAGCAATTATACTGCACATTCCTCTTATTTTTCCTTTCAGTGTTTTGTGACGCATTTCCATCGTAAGTGTAGCCTACTGATAAGAGGTATTACATACACGCTGATTTCTAGGTGAATTATGTCCTTGATGCAAGGTCATATAAATCGACTTACCTTTGTAGCATTCATCCTAAAGGAAATGTAAGTTTGTGTGTATATATACACAATACAGCCGTTATTGTATATACATTTATTACACTACATTTTTGGTTGCCATTTTATTATTGAATAATGTATTCCCGTCTGTAATCAAGCTGTTCTCAGTACATTGTGTTTAGACGTCTGTACTTCTTAAAAGATCGTTATGGTTTTTAAAGCAGTGGGTTAGGGGTTACAGCTACACTTACCAGCCAGAACAGTGAATCAGCATTTTTTCAAAGGCCAATTGGGCTTTTCATTCTGTCTGTTTTGTGTTCTGAAATATGAGGAGCCTTAAGTGGAGAGAAAATTGCATGCAAATGACACAAAGAAAAACGAATTGTCGCATAAATTAATGTTGGAGTTATTTAGAAATGACCACCTAATGAAGGATAGTTAAAATTTACAGAAAAAAATAATAGTTTGAACAAATAACATCTAAAGTTGTATGAATTTATGAAGGAAAAACCTTACACATGGCTATAAACAAGTCATACCTGGCCACTTGACTGTTCAGTGTCAATGATGCTATTACAGATTTTATATTATGCTATTATTACTATTATTGACTTGGAAAAAACAACAACATTTCAGCTGTTTATTCACAAGCTTTTAGTTCTGACATAAAATTCTCACACATGGGTGTGCATTGACCTGGTTAAGACACAGGTGGATTCCAAGAAGAAAGAGGGAAAAAATTAATTATCAAAGAGGTGCATCCAGCTATTTGATGTCCTTCTGAGGTCCTTGATGTTACCATTGTAAACACATTCACATATATTCCAGAAGGAGATGCAGAAAAAGATTCCATTTGGAATAAAGGCAAGGGTGGTCATTCAGTTCCATGGCATCAAATGGCAGCCTGTTCGCTCGGCCCCTCTCCGTGCTGTACTCGGGGATGTCTACACGCAGCTTCTAATAGCATGAAGCTAAAATTGTACTTAAATCTGATTGGCCGGTGGAACCACTCCTGTTAACCAGGCAATTGCCCAAGCACAGAAAAATGTCAGATATGTCCTGAACTGATATGCTCTCGGTACACATCTCTAACACGCGCAACAACACAAACAAATGAATAATACAAAACGACCCCAAAGCACTGACTGTATACGTTTACGCGCTATTCTGACAGACCCCTGTTCCCTTACTTTTTTAAATAAGTTAAACAAGTATAGGCCTATCTTCTGTTTCCTTGTCTCAAGTGAGTATATTCAAAATAATTGGCTTAATCCAAACGTAGAAGACAAGAAATTTAACAAATGAATTGGTAACCAGCGCTATTATATAGGCTAGGTCTGGGCGGATTGGAGCTCAATCCTGGTCGTGCAGAACTAGTTGAACCTCCGATATCCATCTTGTATTTGTTGTTTGCGTAAATCTAGCCTGTAGATTCAACATTATTATCCAGACCACAGTTTCAGTACATATTTGCCTTCGCGCACAAGCAGACCGCAATTCTCCTTTACCGAAAAATGCCTGCAGCGAATATTACTGTATTAAAAAATAAAATAATCATAGTGGCCCAGCAACAATGTCTGAACCGGAGTATCGAATGTGCGAATGGTTATGAAGGCTAAGGGCTAAACTCTATAGTGGTGTGCTGTGGGAGAGACCGAAAACCTAGACCAGAAGCACACAGTAGTTTGTGTTGGCTCGCGAAAAGGTGGCAGGATCGTTTAAATCATGTAGGCTAATGTAGACAGGACAAAGGTAAAACCATCGCACAGTTTTGGTAGAATTAAAAATAAGTCGTGATCTGAATAACTTTCATCATGTCCATGTCCGGGGAAAGAATCGGGCTATAAGAGAATACCACGACAGAAAACAGAGTTGCAGTGAGCTCTTTTTCCCTTTTCTCTTCTGTCCGTCTGGTATCCGATTCTAAATAGCCGAGGCTACTGTTTTTACTTCGCGAGTCTTGCTAAATAACAACGTATGTACTTTTTGTTATATTTTACAGATTTGGCGAGCGGAATGGAAAGCAATCACCAAGTCTGCAGTTCAGGGGAGAGACGAATTCACCATTGGAGAAGTTACAGGTTGATTATTGACCCAGCATTGAAAAGCGGATCGTATAAACTCTACCGTTACGATGGACAGACGTTCAACATGCCAGTGAGTGATTTATTCTCCCACTAAACGGTGTTAAAATGTAGAAACGGGCAATCTTTGTGATGTTTTGCTACAGCGAGTGAGAGATAGGCTACAATAGCCTATTAAACGCGCTGAACTAGTTGGCTTTAGCACCTGACACGGAACATCAAAGTGTCACTGTAACCGGTGTTGTTACGAAAGCGCTCCCCGAAAACCTACCCGAAGTTACAGTAGGAATATTTGTATGTGGGTTTTAATGCTGGCTTTCATTCTGTCGTGGTGTGCAACTTCGGTTTCTTCTGTTACTGACACAGTAGGCTACTTCAACAGTAGCATATTAACTTTGAAGAAATGCCGCGTCGGCATAATTAATTATTTGCGGATTATTTTGTATTTAGTTTTCTTTCTACTTGATTCTTTCAGAACACCGGAATGCCTCCAGTGGATACCGTCAGAGACCCGAGAATCGGTCGTCTCTGGATGAAGTACAAGGAGATCGATCTCCCTGTGCCGAAGTTTAAGGTAGTCACACCCCCTCGATGGGTTTGTCAAACTTTACATGTGGGATTTGTTTATTTTTCCGGTGGTGCTTTATTTTATTCCATATTTATTTTCAGTGAATGTGAAAATGTCTATTTTTCTCACAGTAAGATTTCGACTCGGCTACATAGGCTAGGCTACGCACTATAAAGTAGACTTGACCATTTCTATTTCTGTGTTCTAGTTTAGGTGGTTAGCATATAGGCCTATAGCCCATTGGATAATGGGTGTTTCTCAATACCAAGTCCGCACATTGTTGTCAAGTGTCCCTACAAAAGGGCACTTGCAAAAACACGTTCTTGTGAATAGGGTGACATCATATAACGGGCCTAGTTCTGTTCCAAAGCCAAAAACGCAAAGAAGAGAGGATGCTCAATGATCCCAGATATGTACTTGATCCGCCCTAAATATCAAGGATGCATCGGATGCAAACTCGCCAAACAACAACGCGGACTTGGACTTTCCATCCTTCATTGCGCGAAGCGATGGCATACGACCACGGAACTATATAGAGTTCAGTGCATACGACACGGGGAAGCTTATAGCTACACTGGACTGTCAGGAAAAGTTGCTGCCTGGTTTGTAGCTATTTTCTACAGTCTATGGTTTGTCGTGGTAGCGAAACCACAGTCCAAACGTAATAAGCACGCATTGCATCTCAAACAGGCTACACAGAGCCCTGAAACAACGGTGCACAAACTGATCTGCAACCCAAACTAGGCTCTCCTGTACACGAATGTGTAGGGGACAGCACCAATCAGGCCTATACAAAGTGGTAGTCACCAATCTTAATGCTATACTGTATTTGTAAAAATAAATTCTAAAAAATATGAATTATTTAACACATTATTTAACACTGTTCACATTTTGTTTCATATGATCCCGTAAAAGCCTAGCCTACTTTATTTAATCTTGTTTTGGTGTGTCATTCCTACTGCACTACAGGAGATGGCACCGATTCGCCAAAAAGATGATAACAGTTGCAGGCGTCTGTGTTACAAAGTTAGCTAAGTTATTACTTGTATATCATCATGATCCAGTCCTTTTGTGCTTTTGACATAAAAAAAAAATATCCCTTACATTTAAGGGTAAAGCCCCCAAGTCTTGGCAACTCCTGGGTTGGGTTGGGAACAGAACTTGGCCGTTAAATATTACGTCACACAAGTTCACAAGTCCGCAAGTACAGACAAGGACAGACATTGAGAAACACCCAATGAATGGTTACAGGTACACTTAATTCATGCGAGACGCCATCTTGGAATTATATGAAACGAAAACGAGGCTGAGGTGGGAAAATATGTATAAGTATTTGAGGCTATTGTAGCCTACTGTACATTGACGAGTTGCCCAGTTTTTTGTTGTTACTGAGACACTTGCCGTGTACTTTAAACAGCCAAACAAGAGCAGTACTGTAGATGGAATGCAAACAAATAATTTTTTTTGGCCTTTTCAAAATGGTTTCGGTTATGGGGGATTATAACACAACTTAGTTTTTAATGCTAGCTCATGGTGATTAGCCTAATTAACTTGTAGCCAGAATAACTGCATACCCAGCTGGTAAACAGCATGAACATAATGAAAATACAGACACGATTGTTTACAATTTAATGACAACTTTATTTTGGGGTTGATAGTTCACTGTAAG